>CAJNDT010005001.1:152500-170000 GCA_905221615.1 Symbiodinium sp. CCMP2592 | reverse complement strand
ACCCTGAAGCCCACAACCCTGAAGCCCGCAACCCTGAAGCCCGCAACCCTGAAGCCCGCAACCCTGAAGCCCGCAACCCTGAAGCTCACAACCAAAGCCCCCAACCCTGAAGCCTAAACCCTGAAGCCCGCAACCCTGAAGCCAGGAACCACGAAGCCCGCAACCCTGAAGCCCGCAACCCTGAAGCCCACAACCCTGAAGCCCGCAACCTGGCCTGCATGCATGTCCACACACAACCCGGAAGAACGCAACCCGGAAGCACGCAAACCGGAAGCACACAACCCGAAAGCACGCAAACCGGAAGCCCGCAACCCGGAAGCCCGCAACCCTGAAACACACAAGCATGAGGCATTGCAGCAAATATTAGGCTAGCTGAAGCACACAACCCTGAAGCCCACAAACATGCAACACTGAAGCCCGCAATCTTATATAATTGTGATCGATCGATCAAACTCATGATATGATCTTCGATCAATCGATCCCTTGACCACAACACTAGACTAGCCCTATACAGCCCAGCTCCAACAATGCTCCCGTAATCCTGGCCTATACAAATCTGAACCCTGAAAGCCCTCCACCTAATAGCACACACGCACTATCAGGCCTATCTATTGCAACCCGGAACCGAAAGCCCAGAGCATGCTAGAATGGCCAAACCCAGAACCCCGACCCTTTAGCTCGATCGAGATCCTATAGCTATAGCCAACTGTAAAACCCGCAACCGCTTCATCACACAGGGGAGGTTAGCTACGCAGAACCTGCAGCTCTAAATTGGAATTGTCTACGTACACAAGACCCTGAAGCCCAGAACCAAGTAAGATCAGCTAGCTCTACATAGCTAACGTTCCCTAAAACTCGACCCATCTAGGCACATCTGGATGGAGCAATCAGGAGCCTTCACTGCATCATTCATGCATGATTCAGTTGAGCTGTAAAGGGCACGATTTCGTCTTTGATCGATATGAACGCACTCATGTGCCACTAGCTGGAAATTTACATTAAGCTCGACTATAGAATTATATAAGCCAGCAAAAGAAACACGCAGGCCCAGTCACGTGGCACACATGCATGCATGCATGCCTACCTTACAAAGATCGAGACCCCGTCAGTACAGCCAAGCGAGAACCTTGCTATAAAATTAGGACCACTGCGTGCGCAATTCACGCTTGTGTTCATCTGGAGTTGGAACAAGTCCACGTACAGCACTGTGCTGGAAAGATCATGCATTCATGAAGCCAGCAGCAGTTTTAGTGAAGCGTGCACTCCTATATAGATCGACCCTGTCACTGCATGCATGCATGCATGCATGCTTTCCAGATTGGACTGAGGCTTTCGGGTTTCAGGCTTGCGCGGCTCAAAGGTTGCGGGTTTTGGGCTTGCGGGGCTGAAGGGCCGGTTGCAGGTTTCGGGCTTGCAGCAAAAGGGTTCCGGGTTTTGGGCTTGCGGGGCTCAAGGGTTGCGGGATTCGGGCTTGTGGGGCTCAAGGGTTGCGGATTTTGGGCTTGCGGGGCTCAAGGGTTGCGGGTTTCGGGCTTGCGCGGGGTATTGGTTATGGGGCAAAGGGCTTTGGCAGGGCCTACCAGGGCTGAGAACTGAAACTGCAGGAACCAAGACCAGCTCCATAGTTCGATCGATCTATCGAGGCTACAGCGCAGACGAATTTTCTGAAGGCTTGCAGGGCTTCTTGGCCACAAGCTTCTGTCCTAGAAGCAGCTTAATGTCAGAATTGCGTATGACTCGCGATCATATATGCACGTGGCCGTCGAAACCTTGCACCATGTGCATGCATGCCCGACTTAATTGCCGTGACACATGTGCCTATACGAACACAGGTAGTGCGCCGACAGTGCTCGAATTACATACACACATGCAGACACACACCTGCATGGCCATGCAGCTAGCATATGTGCATGTGCAACAACACATCCCTGCACGCATGTATATACAACGCACGTATACGCATGCATGCATGCCTGATATAAATTTATAGACTACACTACACATGCGCACCAGACCCGTGTCTCAACTTAGCCAAAGAGGCTGCTAGGGAAACATACCTTCCATTGCTCGGGGATACGCAAGCCTTTGGCTCCATAGACATAACGAACCAGATCCCAAAGGCCCGCATCAGCCCAATCATCCTCACCCATGTCCAAGCAGCGAAGCTTCTCTACCGTGGAGGCATCCAGCATCGCCGTGGGGCGCAGTGGCGGGGACTTCATGACGAGCGGCAGCAACTTGGCCATCTCTCGGCTGAATGCTGGCGTGTAGGTCCTTGGAGAAGGAAGGGCTAAGCTGTGGAGGACCTATATGTAGGTGTTCTGTACTTCAGAGTAGGACTGTATTGAAGCAGCTAAGGCTGTGTCTGGGTGCCCTTCAATTGATGGTTTCCTGTGTAGGACTTCCGACCTTGTTTGGTGATCTTGCGGGTCACTGGTTGAACATCACCATGACGAGCCCTCGCTGCTTGCTTATCGGCAGTGCATAGCGTCCCCCTGTTGAATTTAAGTACCTTGGGGCTGCTGCTCCAAACCACTGTCCGTTTCGGGCAGGAATGCCCCCAGTGCATCATCCAGAAACGGGAAACGTACACCTGGGGCAGGCAAAACCATAGGGCTTGAAACGAAGGGTGTTTTGGGCTGTGCCTAGAACGTTATATTATCTATACAACACATCGATCGATCGAGGTCTTATATTGTTTGTGAAGATTCTACCTGGCCTGGTGTGTTCTGCAAAACCATTGAAAGCGAGGGTGTCGCCAGACTAACGAGGAGCCCGGCTGCTCGATCATCCAGTTGGCCCCCAAAGCCACGCAAAGAAGCGAGACAAGAATAGTCCTCCCAGGTGTGGCACTACGGATCTTTTCAGGCCCGTGACAACTTGAGGGTTGTACTTTGGCTTCTGGGGGGCGGTCTAGCTGTACTGTGATCATGCGTGATCGGTTTATCATTTGCAACACGAGCAGAAATAGCAAAACAATAAACAAATTTAGGGGAACACATTGTCCTGCAAAGTTGAGCATTGCCCATGGCTACGAAGGGTAGCTCTTCATACCCGCAAGGGTTCAGGAAACATCTCATGCTCGTCGCCTTGCATATCGATACCCAGCTGCTGCACTGTAGCCCTTGCCACAAAGTGAATCCTGAAGATCGCCCTTTCAGAACTGAAAGCAGGTGCAACCTCAGCTCCAACTAGATAGTCTGCATGGTACAAACATCGTTGCAGTGCTTGCGTTGCATGACTTTGTCTAAGATCCGATCGCGAACCCCGGCGGAGTGCAAATGTCCATGGAATGGTGGTACTTGATGTCGAGCTTAGCAGTATCACGTCCATGTGCTGCCTGAATCTCCTGAGACATCACCGCCTCCCCAGCATAATGCTCCAAGAAGAAGAAGTCCTGCATCAAGGTGTTGAGCTTTTACATAAAAGGTTTGGAGCTTCTAGGGTTTATCGGGCTTGTATCATCATCTAGATCGATCAAGATTACCCAGCTATGCTGTGCAAGCCACGGATAATGTCGAATCACTCGCCTGAGAAACATGCTTCCGAACAGCTGTGCACCCCTCCTTGTCAGAGGCCTTCGTGAAGTTTTCATTGAAGAGGAGGCAAAGCACCACGAGGATGAAAGCCTGCATGAGATTCATATTCGAGTTTGTTTTGCACATGCATACCACTCGATCATTACATGCTTTTAGGGAACATGTCCGCACTGCAGAATGCATGTGTGAAGAGCATCACTTCCTGCATTAATTCAGATATGGCATCGGTTGGGTCATGATGTTGCGGGGGGTCGGCCAGGAACAACATGATTGATCGAAGTCCGAAAAGCTTGTTCCACTTAACCCCATGGATCTCCCACTGGCCTTTGGAGCTTGCAGCCTCATGAGGTTGTCCACAAGTCGGAACAGGTCCATGGCCACAGACAAGGGCCCAAAGGCTTGGGGTGAAAGTATGCACTAAAAAGAAACGCTGCAAAGAAACATTTGCAATCCTGCTTCGATCATACAGAATTCACACGCAGCTTCTGAAAATGTGCATCGATCACAGCAATTAAAGCACTTGATCCATGTATGTTCAGAAACCGTCCTGAATCTGAAGAGTGTGAGGCGAATCAGTCTACAGTCTATAGTTTTCATGCAGCTTAAGACCTCCCGTGCCTGATTCCGACGCAAGAGTTTCTTCACCATCAGAGCTGTCAGGACGTCGCCGACGAGCTGCCATCCAGAAGAACCTGCGCATCGGGACGAGCACTTGCTCAAGCAGAACTGTGGCAAGGACACACACGGCAGCAGAAAGTTACATGTCGACCTTGCATAGAGAGAGCACTACATCGGCACTTTTTGAGCTGCAAGCACTGCCGCACCGATGGCTAGTCTAGCCTGCACACATGGGAACTGGAAGCCTTGAAAGGGATCCTTGGCACAGGCAGCCGACCCGGAACTGCATCATTGTAACAAGCCATCTAGCCAATTGCAGTATATAGCACGATTATAAGGTTCAAAGGTGGCTGTGTATTGCAGTTCTTTGCAAACTATCTAGGTGATAGCCACGGGACTCTTACAGATGCAGGTGCCGGCTCCTGGCGCGAAGCAAAACAAATGGCCCGACACGGCTGCTGGCTGCTGCGAGAGGTTCTTTGCCCCAGGGTCCCCCCGCTGCAAGCAACCCATGTACTCACTCGATAAACACATCAGTGAGCCGAGAGCTTCGCAAGCTTTGCTTCGTACTGCTTGCGAGTGGGGCGCTTTGCCCTGTTGAAAAAGCTCTGTCCCTCATCAGACCAGGTCTTGCCTCGAGAGTGACAAACCATGTTAGGGGTCGAGATGTATATATGAGCCATGAAGCCAGTGTGCTGTTTTGAATGCAAACAAGAAACTGAAATCATCATCCGCCAAGAAATCATAGGCCAACTTGTGCACTGCTGGGCGCCAGCCATCTTCATCCTCCGGCTGCTCCTCCATCGTCTCAGCCACAAAGCGCCACCACTCACCCTGCAGAAGCATGGAATCAGCACGTCAATATACATGCAAGGCTCATGAACAGAAGCTCGAAATCATGTAAGATCAAAAGCCCTTTATAGCAAAGGCAGTACAGCTAGCCTCCATCTTCGAATGGTTGGTGAGGAAGACACGCATGTGCTCGTTGTACGTGTCCCGAACCGCAAGGAACTTGGCCTGGTAGTACTTGCGCTTGGGATAGTAGCGACGGGCAAACGTCGGGATCTCCTCCTCGTCGCCTTCGGCCGGCTCCTCGTCTTCGGCCGGCTCGTCTTCGGCCGGCTCGTCGTCTTCGGCCGGCTCCTCGTCTTCGGCCGGCTCTTCGTCTTCGGCCGGCTCTTCGTCTTCGGCCGGCTCCTCGACCGGCTCTGCGGTCGATTTGGCCCTGGTCTTCCGCTTGCCTGTCACACGCTTTGCCACCACCGGCTCGTAGTACTCCGTGGCATTGTCCGGTTCATCACCATCATCGCCGGTCTCACGACTTTTGAGCTTCTTCATCCTCCGCAACTTCTTGAAGCTTCGCGATCGGGCGAGCTTGCCCTTCTTGCCCTTCTTGCCCTTCACGTTCGGAGGAGCCTCCATGGCCGCATCCGCATCCACATCATCACCGGGCTCCTCATCCATATCCATCTCCTCGTCACCCCCCGCCTTGCGCTTCCCCTTGGTCGCCTTGGCCTTTGGCCGCCCAGGCTTGCCCTTTGCCGGCTCGGCCTTTGCAGCACTCTTGGGCTTTGGAGTGCTTTTGGCCTTGGCTTTCGCCTTGGATGTCGCCTTGGCTTTCGCCTTCGGTTTGCTTTTCGCAGCGGCTCTGGATTTCTGAAGGTCCTCCTCTTCCTCCTCCTCCTGCTCATCATCGGGGGAGATATCAGGCTTCTCACTGGGCTTCTTACCGGGCTTCTTACCGGGCTTCTCATCATCTCTCTCATCAACAGGCTTCTCCTGCTGAGTGGGTTTTTCCTTCTTGTTGGCACTCAGGGCGAGCTGCCTCGTGCGAGTGATCACCTCTGCTTCCTCAGATTAATGCCACATCAAAGAACCCAACAAGCATGGCAATACGCATTGTGTCGGAATTACCGGGCATTAGCACACAAGCAACACATATGGTTCAAATCACACTGCATTGCCAATCGTGAAAAGCAGCAGGCTTGCCAAGCCTTGGCTCACATTCTTCAAGCTCAGCCTGAAGCCGTCTTGCCGCAGCTTCGTGCTCAGCCCGGGCTTTCAACTCCTTCTCACGAGCAAGCGCTTGCTGAACCTTAGCAGCATCCTCTGCTCGCTGTGACTCGAGCCAGGAATTCACATAATCCTCCGGCCCCACATCCCAAGCTTGGGTCTCCGTGTTGTCAACTGAGGAGCCTGAACCTGTCAGGTTCAGTGTTGTGCATAATCTCTCGATCACGGGGCATACACAACACAATTCATGGATCAATGCACGCTACGGCCTCGACTGCCGGCTGAGGTTGAGCCTGCCTCTGAGGCATCCTCGAAGTTCAGCTTCCGCTTGATGCCCTTGTCCAGAATCAAGTGGTCTTTGGAAGAAGCCTGATTCCTGGGCCGAAGTTGTGATGCAAGACACAGCTTTCTGTTTTCTGCTTGATTTGTGCTACATACATGTCTATGCGCAATATAATCGTCAAGGAACAACTTGTTGTTGACAACGGCCAAAATCTCTCGAAGCTTGGCTGGGTCCATTCCGGCAAGCTGACGAGCAAGCCCAGACGACGTTGAAGGCGGAGTCACTCGAGCAGCGGCCGGCTTGTAGGAGATAAACTCCTCAACACATTATTGCGCAGACCTGCTTCCGAAGGAAACTCAAAGCAACAACCCCATACAAGCTAAACTTGATCAAGACTCTGGACTTCCAGGAGACAAGGGGTCGGGCACAGCTTTCTTTGGACTCTCATGTGCGTCGATCCCCTCTATGTTCTGGCTGTCGTCCAAAAAATCAGCCAGAACCTGGCTGTGAATCGCCGGATTGGCAGCCTCTGCAGCCTCAGGTGCACCCACAGGGAGTGCCAAAGCACCCTCCTCCACCGGGGCGCCTGGCGCCACCGGCTGTGATGCCGGCTTCTGTCCTCCACGACGGAGCCACTCATAAGACTCCGGGTTCAGAGAAATCCCCAGGAGTCTTTCCATCTCTGCCTGGGGAGGTGCCTTCAAACAAGCCTCAAGGGGTGAGGGCACCGACAATCGATCGGACGATGCTGAAGATTGACCGCCTCGCGAAACACTGCGATGCAAGCTTGCCCTCAAGGACTCATCATCAGCCATGTCGTCACTATCGACGTCCTCGTCTGTAGCACCAGACCCTGGCTGCTTGGGTGACTTCTCTAGTGCACAGCGGCCTTCCTGGATTGAGCAATCGAGGCAGAAATCACAAATGAATGGAGCCAGAACATATGTAAGAATCTGCAGAAACTTGCGACTTGCTTCATGCTAGTGTCTGAATACGCTTTCGACATAGCCTCAGCCATATCGAGAACCATTGCACGAATATCCTCATCCTGATCATGGTGGAATGACATTGTTTCAGGGCCTGAAAAAATCATAGCTATAGCTTACTGTCTGATCCATGGCACACGTGGTAGCTCCCATTTGGCCCATTTTCGTTTGATCATGGTCAGCATGCTCTTGATAATTTCCGCGGACTTGTTGATATTTCGATCTTTTCTCAACTTGGCATCTGTAGTCAACTGGTTCTCATCATCTGAATTTGCTTCATTCTCATAGAATTTGCGAACCACTTCCTTGATGAGGTTGATCGGCTTTCGGATTCTACCTGACTTTGCCATCTCACGAGTCATCGGACGAATGATAGATGCATTCAGTTTCGTATTCTCGAGGGAGGGAACGACATGCTTCCTGCCCTTAATGTCCAGCAGCAGAACATTTCGCCCTCGTGCACGTTTTCGGAGGCTTCGATGCTGTTCCCAAGCTTTCACGCATTCAAGGAAGGATAACTTGGCCATGAATCAGCGATACCGGATCTTGAACCCCAACTGCGAGCACCAATCTTTCCCCAATGTGCTTGCAACTTCAAGCCCAAACAAGCTCGCAAACGAAAGGGGGAGGGCTCACCTGATCGCCAGGAAGATGCTGCTGCCGCAGCGAAGCTGGATCGCCCCACCTGGCCGAGATGTTTCAGAGAAAAAGTCTCACTGGGAGAGTTGCTAGATGCAGTACACGTAATGCATGCCAGCACCACCGCATCGGAAGTCGAACTTTGCCAACGCCACATGCACAACAGGACATTCGTGGGTATGATTATTGTATCTACTTGTGAGATCACGTCTTTTTAGGTCCCTGAGTTTAGCCTTCAAGGTTGATTCAATGACCGAACTTGCTAAACTTTGGCGCCATATGCAAATACATCGGATATTCCTTTCCACGTGCCGACTGAAGTCTATCGATTGGCATCATATGGCCTACATGTGGCAACCTCAAAGCAACTTACATGAGCCCCAAAATGAGGCTTCAGGGACACAGCCCTGCAACGAGATGCCCTTTCAGACACGCTGCCCCGCAATACAAGAAACAGGCGTTTGCCCAAATCGTGAGCGTTCCCACAACCTCCCATTAATTACCAGGCGTTCGGGTTCACAGGTATAGATAGATAGATAGATAGACACATATATTCATGCGCTTGTACGGCGCGCACGCTGTCTTGCGACGGCGCACCGCGCCGCTGCCTGGCCGACGACTTCTGCAGGCTCGGAAGCGAGATTCGGGGAGCAGGCTTCACGGGGAATTGGCGTTCCGGATGATTGTCCATGTCAGCTTCTGTTGCAGCGAGGTGTCAGAGTCGTCGCCAGGTGGGATGTTTTGTGCTCTGAAGTGAAGTATAGCTGTCAGGCCGATGAGCCGGTGTCGCAGCAAAAGCTGCAAGAGCTGCGCGCTCTGCAGGCTCGGAAGCGAGATTTTTTTTTGCATGTGCCAGTCATCTTCCTATACTGGTGTCTGTTGCTTGCCTGCCTCGTTTGGCTCGAAAGGGACAAGAAAGGGAAAACACGTTGCAGCGTTTTGCATACATTGCAGCATCTTACTACAGCTAGTACGCTTCCTTGCCTGCCTTGACGCTGTCTTGCGAAAGGGCCGGTGTGGAGATTTTTCTCTGCTTATTCTCATCTTATCAGCTGGCCATACTTAGGACAGTGTTTGCCCGCCTCGACGCTGTCTTGCGAAAGGGTCAGTGCAGACACTTTTTCATCTGAACATACTTGTGACAGTGTTTTGCTTGCCTCGACGCTGTCTTGCGAAAGGGCCGGCGTGGACGCCTTTTTCCATCCCATGGCTGTGCTGCTGCGGAGGTTGCGCGCCGGTTATGCCGAGCAGGGCGAAGCCTGGCTCCGCACCGAGCTGGACAAGCAAAACCGAGAGGAGCTGCGTATGCTCGCCGTCGCTGCGGGTGTGCAACAGAAGTCAGCTGGGCGCTCGCTTACCAAGCCGGAGTTGTCGGAAGCTCTATCACAGAGTATTGTCGGGGAGCAGGCTTCATGGGGAATCGGCGTTCTTGATGATTGTCCATGTCAGCTTCTGTAGCGAGGCGTCAGTGTCGTCGCCAGGTGGGATGTTTTGTGCTTTGAAGTGAAGTACTTGGCGGCCCCGGGGTTTGCTATCTGTTTAGGGCACATGTGAGAAATAGTATGTAAAGCAAATGGAATTAGTATGTTCCATATGTGCATGTTAATGGACTTATATTTCATCGATGTATCACAAAACAGAAAGGTGATTTACTATTTAAAGCGGTCATTTACTATGTTCTTATGATGTTGCCCAAGTATTTACAGCACATAACAATTTTCGACCAGAAGATAGTAAGTATGATGGGGCAATTAGCCGTATATCTGTAATTGAACTTAGTGGACTTATCACAAGTCAGGCAAGTTAGGATAGCAACTTTATTTTGCATTCACATGGTTCGACATTGCTGCTCATGTCAACATATTTCCTTTGCTCGCTGGCCTCGTTGCCGAAGCAGGGCATGGGAAATATAATGCAGATCATGCACCATGGATGCCTCGCATATCTCGCAAAGTCGAGTGCTCAAGACTTGCAGGTCTCGCAAAGTCGAGGTTGGCCGTGATGTCGGTGCTTTCGCCCGATCTCATCGCCCAGGTGGACAGCATGCTGGACCAAGCCGCTGAAGGAGATCGGTTGGTCCGGACAGTGCAAGACTTGCTCCAACTTCTCAAGCAGAACAACTTGGTCACGAGCATGAGGCTCAGCCCCATGCACGTGGGCGTACACCCGAAAAACCGCGATGGTGCCGGGATTATCGCAGGCGACTGCTTGGAGTTGCTAGAGAATGTGCTGTCTGTCGGATTTGTTCGCGACCGCATCACAGCCCTGGCTGTGGAGATAACGGATGCATCCGTCCGTCGCTTCAACGAGGACCTCGTCCGAGGCTCCGGCGGCCAGCTGGGCGAGCTGGACGGTGACATGCTGAAGGTTGTGTCATTGGCTGGGTCGCATACAAATTTCATGCTGCGATTGTTGTCACAGGGGGCAGCTCTTTCTACTTCGGCGGCTTCGGTGGATGGACGGCTTTCATTAGAGAAAGTGGCCCGGCGAGACCCTGAGCTTGCCAATGCAGCCCGTGAGGGGCTGGTCTGGGATGTCATATCGAGGGAAGTCGCCACAAGATGGCCGCAGTTCCTGGGCCTCGTCCAATCGGCCATGAATGCTACGCTTCAAAAGCAGGAGTCCGAAATGCAGCTCTTGCATCGGGTTCATCGACTCGTCTCGGCCGTGGAGAAAGTTGACTTCTCCAGCATCAAAAAGCAAGCCTTGGCTTCCAAGCCACCTTGCTCGGCCTGCTTACCGGGCATTTTCTCATTCGCAGTCAAGCTCTCTGACTGCATATATAGATTTCATGCCATCTTGTTGTTTACATGCATTCCTGTTTGTGGTGTTGATGGTTTCGCTGAGGTTCTGTGGGGGTCGCGGCGGACACTTACTGTTGGAGTCAGAGCGATTCTTGAGAGCGAGGGGCCAGAGCAAGAGTATGGGTCCTGCATTTTGGGAACAATTGTCGCATGAACCGCGAGGATCAATCGCTATACCGTTTGTCCGTCATGGTCTGCTAAAGTTCGCCCTGAGCGGAGCCCACGATGTGTTTGCAAGCGATCTTCGGAAAGTGTGGTCGAAGGAGGGTTTGGACCAGGCGAAGACGGCGGATTCGTTGCTCTCACAGATCCGTGAGAAAATGAACTCTGCCGGCCTTGACCCGCTCAACAGCCCCGATGCCCTGCACATTCTCGGCATGACGGAAGTGAACATTGCCGCAAAGATTTTGGGGGTCGTGCAGCCGCAGGAAAAGCGCTACAAAAGCCTGCACGGCATAGCTCACGACTGTATGGTTTTGCTCAGCAAAATCAGCACCCAGGCACTCGAGAACCCGTGGGCCGACAAGGCCGAAGAGACGCCTTCGGGATCCGGCGATGCGACCACAGCACAGCCGAGCACGGTTGCCATGCGAGAGTTGCTTGACGATGGAACCTATGGTAACCCTGACGAGGTTATGCGAGAGGCAGGCTTTGAGGTGGGCTGCACGATCAAGCGAAAGAATGACAAAGACGAGTACATCATCCGTGGTGTGAAGAAGACTTATGTGCGAGTGGAGAACCAGTCCACTGGGGTCATAGTGAAAGCAAGCCTCGAATCCTTCATGAGCAAAGAGTGGACAAAGGTCGTTGCCAAGCCGCAGCCCTCCGTGATCGCAGACCTTACCCCCTTCAACCCGGATGAGAGTTTGGATTGGCAGGCCCACGTGTTTGTCGGTGCATTGTTGCAGGAGCTTCAGGGGCTGTGGAAGACGTTTGGATCGAGCAGTTTGCAAGGCAAGTTGAGCTTGCAGCTGAAGCCTTCAAAGGCACTCACGGCAACTGCAGCATTTCCGAAAAGGAAGCTCGTTCTCGTGCCGGTGACATCCAAGATTATCTTCAAAAACCCTGACGACACTTCGGGGATGCCTTCGGGGACACCTCTGCAGACAACATGGAAAAAAGACGGCAGGCTCTTCTTTGCAGTGTCCAGCAATCAATTGCCGAAAGAAGAAGGCGGGCACGGATTCCTCGCCCCGTATTTCGCAGTGCCCACGACTCCGGACGAAGAGCAGGCCAGTTTGGAGGAGTTCATGCACAAGGCTCCTCTCGCAAAATGGCCGTTGTTGCGCAACAAGGCAGCCATCAGCATCGGCGACTCCCTCTTGATCTACAAGCCTGTTTCGAAAGCGGCCGCGGAAGACCTTGAAGAGGCATCCCCTCTTGCTGCGAAACGTCGCCGGCTGAAGATGGGCTGAAGGGATCGCGAGTTTGCAGCATGCAGCTTCTGAAACTATGATATAGCCATGTATATATGGTATGCATGAGAATATGTTGGTGCGACTTTGTTGCATGCTGCTCAAGCAAGCATCGTGTATGAGCGAAGATTGAAATTGCCGGTTTCAATGGGCGGCAATGCATCGGTTTCAATCGGCATGCCTGGACGGTCATGCATATGCCAAAAGAGATTGAGCACATTGCTGCAGGCATATCATGCATGAGGTTGCAGTTTGCAGGCATTTGCAGGGCTATAGCAGCTCGCAATAGCCTCTGCAGTGCTTCATGCATGCATGGCTCATGGCATATGATGCAGCTTCTTTGTCGCTCTGCAAGTTTGCTCATAAGGCAGCTATATATAGAGCCATGCTAGCAACCCTGAGTAAGTAGCCTCGGTCCTTATGGCGGGTCTCATGCTTGAGATGAATCAGATGTGGGGCTTGGATCAAGAAACGGTCCAAAGCAAGCTCCGGTTGGATGTGAAGCCCATTCGAGTCCGAGTGAAAGCTTCGCCAAGAAGCTTGTCCTTGCCCTCAAGGTGAACTATATCATGGTTGAGGGCAGCTTGCCGTGCACTCGGGCATGATCTCCTCGATCGGAAAGAGTGCCGACACCCGAAGCTTTTGCATCTGCAGCTCCAACCACATTCCCAAAGCCGATGATGGCGCTTTTCCGGGCAATCCAGACGACGGCCAAGGAGATTCACTTCATTGTGTACAAACTTTATAAACAAGGATGGAGGTGACTTGCATATGCCAAGTGTGCTCTGAAAGGCTTTCGCATTTTGTGTGTCGAGATTTCGCCATCTAGACGGCTTCCATATATGTGAAGTGTGCTTCATATTGGCCTTTGGCATGTCGTGCCAGAGTTTATATACATGGCGACTTCCATGAGCGATGTGTGCTGTGCAGGAAAGAAAGGATCCAAGTGTGATGTGCATGACATATGGGCAGTTGCAGGGCTCATGAGCTCGCATGCCCCAGGCACATCAATTGAGCATGCAAGCCTGAGGGTGTGTTGCATGTCAGCTTTTGTCCAACAGCATCAGCTCGCATATATAGGCTTCGACGATAGGTTGCCATGGCCTTCAGTGTGCATCGGCAGTTGCGGGTGTTGAAGGGCGAGCAGGCATGGGTCCCGACCGAAGAGGTAACCGTGGACGGCAAGGTATACATCAAATTTTTCAAATGGGACTCGGATCTTGTCTACCTGATGACAGGCAAGAAGCTCTATCTTGCCAAGGAGAAACGTTCCTCCAGCGGCAGTCTGGACTGCGACCTGTGGCAGGATCTGGTGAAGGCTCGCCAGGAAGCCGCGAATGATCTTCTCACGAAAGCAAAGACTGTCGAGCACGAGGGAGGTCCCCCCAAGAAGAAAGCCAAGCTTCAACGTGCAACGAGCAAAAGCATGATCCTCCTTCCCGAGACGGTGGAGGTGAGCTGCAGGGAGTACAAGCTTCGCATGCTTTTGCGAGGCCTGGGTTCCCAGGTGCTCTGGTTGGAAGGCACATGCGAGAACCTGCAATGGTTCTTTGACAACGTGCAGTCCTCTCGTGTCAAAGAGAGGAAGCACAAGAGGAAGGGTTCCAAGAACAAGGGTGTCGAGAGGGCTGCTGCTTCAGACGAATCTGAGGAAGCTTCTGATGATGAGTGATCGAGTGCACATGCCGGCATCCTTACCAAGAGGATTCCCACCAGGGGCGAGTTTTGCAGCACAGCACGATCTGTGAAGATGTATGTCCAGCTTCAGTTTCCACGGCGACAAAGACAAAATTTTGGAGAGGGAGAGCGAGAGACAGAGGGAGAGAGAAGGGTTTAGAGAAGGAGAGGGAGGGAGGGAGGGAGGGAGGGAGGGAGGGAGGGAGAGAGAGAGAGAAATACATATGTATATGTATATATATATATGGGGCGGGAGAGGGAGAGAGAGGGAGAGAGAGAGAGAGAGAGAGAGAGAGAGAGAGAGAGAGAGAGAGAGAGAGAGAGAAAGAGAGAGAAAGAGAGAGACAGAGAGAGACAGAGACACCCTGAGAAGCGATGCCAGTTGAAGTGCTTTTGTGGCTGTGTGTGTGTGTGTGTGCTGCCTGTGCTTGTTGTCGGCATGACACGCATGTGCACGGTGAAAGGCTCGGCAGGCCTCGCATGACAGCATGCCCCATGCATGGCATGTGCATGCCAGATATATATATATATATATATATCATGCATGAGCATGCACTTCATGTGGCACTTCATGCATGTCAGGCACTTAGCCATGCATGAGCATGCACTTCATCTCGCACTTCATGTCAGGCACTTAGCCAGCATGAGCACTTCATATCAGGCACCTAGCCAAGCAGGGGTTGAGGGTCGAGAGGTAGATTTTTGCAATGCCGGGCGTTTTGCTCTTCGGCTTTCGTGCTTTCAAGTCCGATGAGGCCAGATGAAGGGATGGAGGGTGCATGCTGATATATAGATATATAAGCTTGACCCTTTCAACAGGAGGACGGGCTCTACAGCAAGCTGCTGCTGGCCAAGCCCTTCGAGAGGGACAAGAAGCACAAAGGAAGGCTCGCGACCGGCTCTCCAGGATTCGCCTGCATGTTGTTATAGCCTCCTGCAGGTTCACGAACTTCCACGGAGTGCGGCTTCGCTGGTCGCGAGCCGGGGCATGGGTGGTGGACTCTGACGACTTTGGTCAGGCTGTGTTGACTTCAGATGTGAAGTCGATGCAGCCGCCTCGTGGAGGCATACAAAGGGAGGTATAAGCTTTCTAAAGCTTCTGACCAGCCCCGCCCCGACACAGGATGGAAGTTCTGGTCATTCGAGCAGAATGACTACGTGGACTCCGATCTCAAGCTCTTGGCTGACGAGGCCGAGACCTGAGCCTGCCATCTTGAACCCGAGTGTTTTCTTGAATTTTGTTGCAGGAGATCAACCTCTACGAGGGCGGCGACCAGCAATTCTGGGAGGAGCCGGCTGGGCGCATAGAACCATGATGGGCATTTCCTTCACATCGGCCTGTTCCGAGGCCGAACCACAGGAGCCACCAGCAAAGGCTGTGAACTGTGATGCTTTATTGTTTGCAGTGGTGCAGCTGTCTTCTCCTTTTTCAGGTGCGAAAGACATCCCAGCCCCAGCCGGTCGTGCAGGACCCCGTGAATTGTTCATTGTACTTCGGTTTTTCTCGAGCGACTGTTGTTGCAGGAGCCACCGGAGTCTCCGGTCGAGGAACCGGAGGAGGCCTATCCTTATAAGTAGGTTCTTTGGTTGCTTGCCGTTCTGTTCCTTCAAGGAAGCCTTCGAGGAAGTCGTGGCCGAAGAGGATTGCTGAGGGTTCGGGGTTTTGGGGCGGCTTAAGTGTCTAATATATAGGGGGTTTATAGGTCATAGTTTAGGGTTTGGGGGTTGGGTGTTTGCGGTTTATATAGTTTAGGGTTTGGGGGTTGCGTATTTGGGTTTATATAGTTATATATGGGTTTGGGGGTTGGGTATTTGGGGTTTATTTATTATATAATATATGGTTTCAAGCCCGTATATAGGGTTTGGGGTTTTGGGCTTAGATAGGGTTTAGGATTGAAGTTTGGGGTTTATATAGGATAGCGAATTGGTTCATGTGCAGGAGCCTTTTCCGGAGGAGGGCGAGTTCATGGAGGCCGAAAGGTCCTTTGTGTGGTTTGCCCTTAAGGGAGCACCGTCCTGGTCGCAGGAACCTCAGCAGGATGAATGGGCGGAGGTGGCCTCCTCGGTTCCATTGTTGCCTGCAACTTGGTGTCTGTTGCCCTGCTTAGTCCCCTCAGGACAGCGAGCATGCAGATCACCACCAGCCCGCGATCGGCTCAGCTGCGGCCCACACTTTGGAAATTGTTGTCGCTGTTCCTGGACCATGGCAGGCCCAGGAGTATGCGCCACCCAAGCCGAAGCCGATGCCGAAGCAGGGCCGGGCCCGAATCTCGGGCCCATTGGCTCGCTGGCATTGTCTCTCTGTGATTGCAACACGAGGCAAAGGCTGAAGGCAAGCTGGTGCCGGCTCCGAAGGTGCCGGGCCGATTGGCTCACCGACATTGTGTTTCTGTGACTGCAACCTGAGGCAAGGTCTGGACTCAGCCTGGTGCCAAGGAAGCCAGCTGCAGAGGTGGGGGCCGACAGACACGAGCACACAGAAGCAGGAGGAACATGCCTATTTCATGGCAGGCCTCCGGTCCACGGGTGATCCCGGTGCACGAGGCTGGAGTGACCATGCAATTCCCCAGTTTTTTCTGTAGGCTCTGTCGGCAGGGCAACGTGCCGGTGCCGCCGAAGAAGCCGGCCTCTGTCCGAGTGGTCCCGGCGGACGAGGTTGGAGCGACCGTGCAATTCCGAAGTGTTGGTTGGAAGTTCTGTCGGCAGGGCGACATCAAGCCGGGCTACGTGACGGTCAAGGGCTTCTTGGATGCCGATGGCACCTTCCACCCGCCCGGTGGAGGTCGCCAGAGAGCCAGGACCCGTGGTGGCGCAATGGTCCGAGCCCTGGAGATGAGGAGCAAAGCTCACGAGGCCCAACCTCCAATGCATGGACCGTGCACGGTTGTTATGAACCGGAAGTGTATACCATGTCCTGTGCAGGCTACAGAGAAGGCCCTGAACACCACGGGCGATGCCGTCAAAGCCTTGCTCAACATGTCAGAAGTGATCCGTCACAGAGCGATCACCCAGGCAGGGATAACCGCACCATTGTAGGAGAAGGTGCCCCTGCCGTGCACTGGCAGGAGGGCATGGCATCATCCAGCTCCGGTTCCTCTGGCCCTTCCAAGGCAGGGCTGGCTCCTCGCACGACTATGTACCACTTTATACCTCGTGCCAGGGGAAAGGCGGTGGCTGCCAATGGTGGTGGCAGGAGTGATGGCTGAGCCATCGCCGACGTAGCAGCCGAGGGCTTTCCAGGCAGCATGCATAGCCAGCCCGGCACCAGAAGCAAGGGTTTCAGGAAACCACGGAATGCATCCCAAATGTACAAGGTTTGTAAATTTATAAACTGTTGGCCCCCAGCGACAGCAAAGTTTATCCATGTATAAACCCCGTGGTTTCCAGACTAGCAGGGTTTATTTACTTATAAACTTTAGTGTTCCTGGGAAGAAGAAGTTTATTATTTAATAAACTCTGGTGCTGGGCGAGGCTTTGATACATAGCCGGACACTAGACTACCGTGGCCCCTCAGCCATAATAAATA
>CAJNDT010005001.1:0-150000 GCA_905221615.1 Symbiodinium sp. CCMP2592 | reverse complement strand
TATACTAGTACTATAGTATACTACCATACTACTATGTACTATATACTACTGCTATACTACTATATTATACTACTACGACTACTACTGCTATATGTTACTATACTACTATATACTATACTATTGATGCATCTCCTGTGTGGGACGACAGCGAGCCGAGGGCCCTGCCATGTCGACACATGCATGCAATAGGAGCACTCCACATGCAACTCCATGCTCTATATCGAAGCCGTTTTGATCATCGTCCATATACAGTTGTATATATATAGCCTTTCGCAGGGCTATAGCAGCTCGCGGGGCTTGAGAGTTGAAGAGAGCCATGTCGGAGAACATGAAGCAGCTCATCAACGATGTGAAGCAGATCCATACCTTTCTGCAGACCATGGAGAATGTACAAGGTGTGGACCGCAATGTCATGGAGGAGAACCAGTTCCAAAGCTTTGCTGCGAGGCTTAACACCGTGCAGTCGTGCACACACGAAGATGGACAGGAGCTCATCAATGTGATCTCTCAAGGCCCTTGGACGGATCCCCACAAGCGGCACTTCTACACGTGCATTGGGTTGGTTGTCACAAACAACCCGACATCCTCAACCAGGAGAAACTGCCAGGACATCACGTCCTTCTCGAAGTACTTGTCTGCCAAAGACATACAGACACTGGGCAGCGATGCCACGTTGATCACCAAGCTCGAGGCTCTGGCCCATCGCTGTGCTCGTGTGGGCATCTCTAACCCAAGCGAGATCAGTGTGCGACAGATAATGGCATCTGGTCTGGTTTTTGGCATCCAAGCTGCCACCGACAAAGACAAGTTCGCTGTCGTGCAGGAAATCAAGCGGCTCATCAAGATCCAGGTGAAGCGGCGACCAAAAGCAGCAATGTATCTGGTGAAGTATCCCACCGATCCCCGGAACTTGCCGGAGGTGCTCTTTGCGGCTGGATACGATGCGGAAGACCCACCAAATACAACTGCGCCTGATGACACCGAGATCGCCAATGCAGCTCGCACGATCTCATTGAGAAGGTCGTCCAGGAGCATCCGAGGCAGTGGCTTGTTCGGCGATGCGGGCAACACCCTTGCTACGGCCGCTGCTCCAGCTGGGAACATGAACCCTTGGGGAAACATGATGAGTGGTCAGTGTGGGCCCATGCAACTTATGGGAAGCATGTTGCAGATGATGCAGAACATGACTGCGAAGAACAATCCCGAGCTCGACATCACCTACTTCAACCCGGCGGCTCGAGCCGGGAACCGGCTTGGATCTTCGGCTGCGGCAGTCCAGCCGAATCCTGCTCAGGCGGCACTCCCGCCCCCTGGTGGAAAGGAGGCGGCAACCCAGCCGAATGCAAACGAGTTGGCGATCACACCGAATATCGTTGAGGACCCCATGCCTGATGCCGAAGAGGTCGCCAATCAGGTAAAGGACAACAAGCGGCAGAGGGCTGAGGAGAAGAACGAGGAGAAACCCAATTCCAAGGCCAAAGCCAAGGCCAAAGCCAAGGCCAAAGCATCGGCCAAGGCCAAAGCCAAGGCAAAGGCCGTGGCAAAGGCCAAAACAAAGGCCGTGGCAAAAGCCAAGGCAAAGGCCGTGGCATGGAATGGTCGCCGACCCCCGGTTCCGCCTGAGGGAGCCCCCACGACGAAGTATAACGGCGGGAAGATTCATCGATCCGACACATTCTCGTTGTGGCGAGTCTTCATTCATGAGCAGGACAGGGTTGACAAGAAGATCAAGTTCGGCACGGACATGAAGGCCTCGTGGAAGAGGGCTTTGGATATGATCGACAGCGGCAAGTGAGCGATACTTTTGCAAATGTCGAGACACTTCTTAAGGTCCTGAGCTTTTGGGAGATCTATGGTTATATTATGTCCAAGGCTCATATATATATATCTATATACATCTGTAGATAAGATGTATCGAGGGAAGGTGTTTGCTTATACATATTTGTTTCTCTATAGTATATATACTTAAGCATTTATGTCTCTTTGTTGTGTAGATGCATATATATGTATATAGAGCCGGGCACATAAAGATTGGACCTGTGTATATATGTATATATATATATGCACTATATAGCATTTATATAGGGCTATATGGTTCAGATATATATGGCTATAGTTCTCAATAGCTCTTGACCTCCGACCGGGAACAGACTCCACAGTGGCAGTCGTTCCATCCATGGGCGCCAGACGAAAGGAGTTGTACATGACAGCTGCTTTTTTTCAGGCACTCTTTCGAGCGACCCGATGTTCCATGCATCCGAGGGGACAAGTGTTCGAGAAACATCGCATGTGTGTAGCCCTGCATGCAGAGTTAGAAGTGTTTTGCAGGGTGATTGTGTGTGAGTTTGCTGCATCACTGCACGGCGAGCCCGTGGCCCTGCCTTGTGCAATGCATGCATGGCGATGGCTTTGGCTGTGAGTATGTATATCATGCATGAAACATGACAACTCCACATTGCCGGTTATATATATATATATAAGCCCATGCAGTGGATCGCACACACAGCATGACCAACATATAGATTGATTTATATATATATATAGGTACCCACTGCAGGGCAGTTTGCTCGCAGGGTGCCTGCATGCAATGTCGTTGGAAAAGCTTGGTCGCAAATCGTACATTAGCCAGAGAGGCTTGGCTGATGTTCTCACCGACCTGAAGGAATCCAAGCAGCCTTTGACGGCCACCTCGCGACAGTCCATCAAGCGAGCCCGAGACAAGGTGATCACACAGACCACTCCATATGGACCCGTCTGGGAGACTTTGCGCTTGCCCCGTGTTCCTGATGGCAAAGAGTCTAACAATGGCATCGATGTGCCGGTGCTTTGTTTGCCTGCATTCCTTCATCATGCATGTGCAAAACTCACTGGCTTCTCCCAGTTCTTTCTGCGACGGTTGCAAGAGTGCCCGTGCCGGTCGCCCAACGAAGCTTGGCGGGCCGCAATCTATAATGATGAAGTTGCACCCGGCAATCAGCTGAAGGGAAACAACAGCAGGAAAATTCAGGTCTGGTATATGGCATGGCTTGAATACGGCCAAGACCATCTTTTCTACGAAGAGCTTTGGATGCCTTTGCTCATGATCCGGAGCAATCTGGTGAAACTTGTAGAAGGAGGGCTGTCAGCAGTGACAGCCAGGCTTGTGCAACATTCATTCCGTGGTGTGCACAATTTGGAGAGCGGCATCCTTCTTTCTTTTCCCGGACACGAGGCTTGGAGTGCATTTCATTATATCTATTCGATACTGTGATATTGTATTTTGCTTTGCAAGAGTTTCGATATTCAATGGTTCCTATATATAGCCGAGGACAGCCGAATGTTCTTCGGCAAGCCAACTGTTCTGCTAGCAGACGAAAGCGCCCTCAAGCACATGCTAGACACGAAAGGTGCATCGGGCACAGTCCCATGCACTTTTTGTGCCAATGTTGTCAGCAAGCGGACAGAAGGGGACTCCGACGATTTGCTGACGATCTGCAGCACAGACGTGGCCCGCTTCAGAATGCGGAGTGACGAGGCTTTGTTCAAGGCTGCAGAACACCTCGTGGACCAAAGCACGAAGCTATCGAATGCGAAGCTGGCCGAACTTGAACAAGCCATGGGCTTGAACACCAATCAGTTTGGCCTTCTCGCAACCCGATGCCTGGGAGCATCCAGTTGCATGTTCGACTGGATGCACATCTATTTAGTGCATGGAGTAGCTCATGCAGAAGTAAATTGCATCCTGGAGCGAATGGTGGCTGTTAAGATTCCGAGCACACAGCTGCACGACTTCTGTGATGGCCTGCAATTTCCCAAAGCTGATGCCTGGAAGAAAAAGGAGGTCATGAGCATGTTCACTTCCAAGAAGATCAGTCCAGGCGACTTCAAGGCTGCAGCCAGCACGTGCTTGTGTTTCTATCCCTTGCTGCGATTGTTCTTCATGTCCACACCAGAAATCGTGGCAAGGATGACAGAGGAGGCCAGAAGTTACTCGCATCTGTGTGCTGTGCTGGACTATCTCGCCCAAGCAAACAGGGGCGAGACACGGTTGCAGGCAGGGAAGCTGCAAACCTTGATCCAAACGCATTGCGAGCACTTCGTCAGAACATACGGGGAAGGGCCGATCACCCCCAAGTTTCACATGACGATGCATTTACCCTTCATGCTGAAGAAATTCGACCAGTTGGTGGCATGCTTCACTCACGAGCGGAAGCATAAACATATCAAAAGAATCGGCGACCAGCTGCATTCCTCCCAGCTGGCCTTCGAGGCCAGTGTGGCTCACGACATCTGGTTCGACCATTTCCAGGACTATGCCGACTTGAGCTTGGACAATGGCCCTGCACTGGTTGGCAGGGACAAAGCTGCAGAGCCAATCCTAAAGCATGAGCTGCTCAAGGTATTCGGCATCGCCGATGCAGATGTGCACCCGAGCCAAAAGTGCTGCATCAAGCCTGGCACAACCATTGCACGAGGAGATGTGGTGGTGATGCATGGTGATGTCGTGGGGGAGCTGTGGCTCAACTTCCGACTGCATGGCGAGCACTGGTGCATAGTCAGTATCTACGAAGCGATGGGCCGCAATGTCTTTGCTGTCGCGGAAAACCCGCTTTTTGTGAAGGTTTCCAGTGTTCGCTCGGCATGCATCTTCCGCAGGGAGGGGCATGACAAGGTCAGGATCGTGCCGTGAATGGCCATGGAGCTGCTAAAAAAGATTGCAGCTTCGCCTGCATGCATGAACTTTCGTGTGAGTTTGCTGCATGCACTGCACGGCGAGCCCGTGGCCCTGCCTTGTGCAAGTGCTTACATTTTGCAGTTATGATACACTTATAAGTGAGCTAAGTACACTTAGCTATTTATGCTAACTTAGATACATAAGTACACTTATCACGTTTATATATCTTGCTTATTTGCACTTGTCTATTTCATATAACATGTCTATGTACTTAATAACCACCATACCTACGTAATAACCCCAGCGGGCCGCCAAGTAGTTCTGGCTGTCAGGCCGATGAACCGGCGTCGCAGCAAAAGCTGCAGGAGTTGTGCGCGGGTTATGCCGAGCAGGGCGAAGCCTGGCTCCGCACCGAGCTGGACAAGCAAAACCGAGAGGAGCTGCGTATGCTCTGTGTCGCTGCGGATGTGCAACGACACGCAGCCGGGCGCAGTCTCTCCAAAGCGGATTTGTTGGAAGCTCTATCACAGAGCATTGTCGGGGAGCAGGCTTCATGGGGAATCGGCGTTTTTGATGATTGTCCATGTCAGCTTCTGTAGCGAGGCGTCAGTGTCGTCGCCAGGTGGGATGTTTTGTGCTTTGAAGTGAAGTAGTTCTGGCTGTCAGGCCGATGAACCGGCGTCGCAGCAAAAGCTGCAGGAGTTGTGCGCGGGTTATGCCGAGCAGGGCGAAGCCTGGCTCCGCACCGAGCTGGACAAGCAAAACCGAGAGGAGCTGCGTATGCTCTGTGTCGCTGCGGATGTGCAACGACACGCAGCCGGGCGCAGTCTCTCCAAAGCGGATTTGTTGGAAGCTCTATCACAGAGCATTGTCGGGGAGCAGGCTTCATGGGGACTCGGCTGTTTTTGATGATTGTCCATGTCAGCTTCTGTTGCAGCGAGGCGTCGGTGTCGTCGCCAGGTGGGATGTTTTGTGCTTTGAAGTGAAATAGTTCTTGCTGTCAGGCCGATGAACCGGCGTCGCACCAAAAGCTGCAGGAGCTGCGCACGGGTTATGCCGAGCAGGGCGCAGCGTGGCTTCGCACCGAGCTGTACGCGGCGAACGCTGGCTGTGTGCGGTGCACGCAGTGCTACGCCGGCCTCCTAACTTCGATGTGCACTGCCGCTCTCCAAGAAAGAACGCCCGCGATTGAATGGGTGACAAACTCCGATCGGCAGATGAAAGACTTGTTGCAGCATTTGGCTTTTTCTCAAGCTTGCTCTTTGCAAGTGGGCGAAGTTGCTCACCCTGTGCTGAAGCCGAATCGACGCTGTCTTGCGAAAGTTCGGCTGAGCACAACAGAATGAACATGGCATGGTTTCTATGATGTTAGTGTTTCCTGAGAACGATGTCATGCCTGCTTAAATGGTTGGATGCCATCTTGCCAGGATTATGGAACTTGGTTTGCTTCCAACTATGGCTTTTGTCTACATACTGACTCAATGTTATGCTTGTTCTAAGCATCCATCTGATAGCTTGCTGTAGCTCGCGACCGGCATGAAACGTGTCACTGTACATCTCCTGAGTGGAGAACAGGTTTCATTGGAGGAGGCGCGAGCAAGAGGTAGGGGTCGCCTTGATTCGGGCAATCTCTACCTCTTCCTCGAAGCGGCTTTGAGCTCGAGCGCGTTCTCTTGTGCGTTGCTCCGCCGCGATGGTTCGGTCGCGTCCTATGGGAATGCTATGACTGGTGGTGACAGCAAATCTGTTCAGGACCGTTTGAAAAACGTGCAGGCCGTTGCATCGTCTCAGGAAGGGGCCGCCTTTGCGGCGATTCTTGATGATGGATCCGTTGTTACATGGGGCGCGCAAGACTACGGAGGCGGCATCGAGCCCGCTATGCAAAATCAGCTGAAGAACGTGCGGCAGATTCAAGCGGGTCGATCTTCTTTTGCTGCTATCAAGGCCGATGGTTCTGTTGTTACCTGGGGCTCCCGAACTGGCGGTGGGGACAGCCTGAGAGTGCAGGAGTTTTTAATGAACGTGCAGGCCATCCAGACCACCGGCGATGCTTTTGCGGCAACATGCACAGATGGCTCTGTCGTGACGTGGGGAAGATGTGTACACGGAGGCGACTCCAGTGGAGTGCAGAAGCAACTCAAAGGCGTGCGGCAGATTCAAGCGTCACGAGAAGCCTTTGCGGCGCTGCTCGACGATGGATCTGTCGTTACTTGGGGCAAATGCAGTTCTGTGCCTGTGCAAAACGTCACCGCCATCCAATGCTCATCGAGGGCTTTTGCAGCCATTCTGACCGACGGATCCGTTTTTACATGGGGTGAAGACTTCAGCGGAGGCGACTCTAGCGCGGTGCAGGAACAGTTGTGCAATGTATCGGCCATCCAATCGACGACGCATGCGTTTGCAGCGATCCGCACAGATGGTTCCGTGGTTACATGGGGTGGGGGTCGATATTCTGGTGCGGACAGCAGTGAAGTGCAGAAACGGCTGAAGGACGTTAGGGAAATCCAAAGTAACCGCGGAGCCTTTGCAGCGCTTCTACGCGATGGCTCCGTCGTAACCTGGGGCTGTGGCCTTCATGGTGGCAACAGCAGCAAAGTGCAACATCAGTTGACAGATGTGGAGCAAATCGCAAGCAACTTCAATGCTTTCGCTGCCATTAAGGCCGACGGCACGGTTGTATCATGGGGCTTCCCAGAGCGCGGTGGCGACAGCAGTGCCGTGCAAGATCAGCTCAAGAATGTGCGGGGTATCGCAGCCTCCGCTCTTGGTTTTGCTGCCGTTCTTGACAACGACCAAGTCGTGAGCTGGGGCGACTGGGTGGCGCGGCCCTTGACTCCACGGTGAGCCGTGCGGGCTGTGAATTCTTTGCTCTGGCTAGCTTCCACCGTTGCTTGCTTGCTTCGACGCTGTCTTGCGAAAGAGCAAGCAAGCAACAACGACGCCGCCACGAGAAGAAAATCGCTTGTTTGTTGTTTCTTCTGCTCGTGGCAGAATGACGCTGTCTTGCGAAAGTTCGACTGCGTGGGCGGGGCAACCCTGTTGCCCAGGTTGCCTGCACTGCCCGGTCGCTTTGGATTCGTCGAGGCTGGGAAGGTCGGTCTAACAGAAACCTGTTCACTGTTCATTTCCTGAGATCCCGACTGCGGACTGCTGGGCTTGGTTGGTTTGATTTCAGAATTTCCGTTGTGGGGCTGGAAGGTGTTCGGGGTTCTCCTCAACCCGGTGTCCCGATTTAGGTTCGTTGCCTGCTGCTACTGTTTGGATCCTTGGATGATTCGTTCTTCCTCTTGAGAAAGTTCCATTGAGATGGCACACTTTGCAACCCTTCAGACGAGCTTAGTTAGCACTACTCCAAATGCGCGGCTTGTCTTGGTGGGACGGTGCCTGCGGCCTGTGCAAGCAACCTGCGAGTCCACTGTGCCCTGCAGTCATCTGGCGCCAAGATCTTCATGGAGCTCTGGTGGTATATATACCACCTCGACGGCTTGTGCCCCGCAGTCATCTGTCTCGGTCCCGTTCGCGAGGAGTCTAGGTGCCACGTCCCCGGCCCCCCAACAAAATGTGGCCAGGCTGGGGCTCTGGTGGTACGAAGACCAGCAACACGACGACAGCGACGGCGGGCGCAACAAAAGCCAGAAGCCAGCGCCGCCGCCACAAGGGGTGGCACCTTCGTCGTCCATCGGGAGTGCAACCCTTCACAGGGATTGGCCACCGTCGAGACGCAGGAGCTCCTCGATTGCTTGGCGGATTAAATACTTTGCGGCATCTGGCGGGTTTCCTAGTGAAGTGGGGTGTTTCACTTCGGAACGGTGTCTTCCCAAATCCCGAATGGCTGCACTGCCTTTCGCTGCTGGACTCCCGGTGCCACGAGTCGCGCAGCAGCTCAGCGAGGTGGACCCGTTTGTGGTATAGGATAGATCTTAAATCCCTAATCATCCTTTGAGAGACCTGTGTTGTGACTGCCGCTTGGGAATGTTTGCCAGATGCCGCCGGATTTCTTCGTCTGAGATAGTATACCTTGGGTTGATACACAGGGTGTCACCGAAGCCTGGGGCTCTCGATGAATGTCTGCAGCTAGAATCAATCTTTCTAGAGGAGGCTCTGGACCACCGTGATCCCTGCATTAGTCCTACTAGGCCCTCGTGGATTATCCGGTGTGAGTAGACACGAAATAAGGACCCCTAAGCCCGTGGCGTTCCCCTGGAGTCTGTTGGGTCGGCTAAGAAACATACGCTGGCCTGTTGTGGTTTGAGATAAAGAGCGAAACCCTAATTCCCTACTCCTTTCAGAGACCAGTGTTGCGACTTCCCTTTGGGGATGTTGGTCGGCTGCCGCTATGTTTCTTCTTCCATGATACTATACCCTGGGTTGGTATAATGCGTGCTATGGAGGCTCGGGGCTCCCGATGAACCTTTGCAACTACAATCAGCCGTTTTCACGAGGCTCCGAACCGCCGTAATCTGTGTATGAGACCTCTCCCAGCACCTCACCAGGCCGCCTCCCTGATGCTGGTCTCCCACTTGGTCCAGGCCGAGACGGTCGCTTGGGCCGTTGCTTGCTTGCTTCGACGCTGTCTTGCGAAAGAGCAAGCAAGCAACGTAGCCGCCATAGGAAGGAAAGCGCTTGCTTGTTGTTTCTAGGCTGGCAACCTTCGTGAGCAGCTTTAGAAACTACTCGGAAAGCCGGGTACGTGACGACGAAGGCCAGGGAGGGTCGCCTGGGAAGAGTAGCCTAGTCTAGGTCCAGGTTCCTCCCGCGCTGGCCCTCCACCTTCAACCCGACTCCGAAATGCTTCGTGATGCAGTGTAAGGTCTGTTGTTTTGCATAGATGGAAGTCAAATCGAAGGCTTCTGTGGTCTCACTTGATCCTCCGAACTCCCCCGAACCAGTTGTATGGGTGTGTGTGTGTGTGTGTGCTACAGAGACAACGCATTGCACGAAGCGTGCATTTATGAAGCAAGCGTGGACATGTTGCAGTTGCCGTTGCAACATCGAGCGGATGTGAACATCAAGACTATGGATGCGTCAACAAATCCAGCCCAACATCAAGCAGATGTGAACATCAAGACTATGGATGCGTCAACAGATCCAGCCGATGTGCAGAATTCCACCATGAAGTCGTGAGGTACCGTGGACATCTCAGGCCGATTGACAACCGAAGGCTGCCGAGCGAGAACTATGATGGGCGAACCATCAACGGCAACTTCAAGTGCTCGCATTGGTACATTGGTGCGGCGGAAGCGTAGTGATTCCCAATGCCTCGGTTCATCTCCTGGCCGCGACATCCTGTGAGCAGATAAAGGTTCATCGAGACGCAGGAGCTCCTCGATTGCTTGGCGGGTTAAATACTTCGCGGCATCTGGCGGGTTTCCTAGTGAAGTGGGGTGTTTCACTTCGGAACGGTGTCTTCCCAAATCCCTAATGGCTGCACTGCCTTCCGCTGCTGGACTCCCGGCGGCACGAGTCGCGCAGCGGCTCAGCGAGGTGGACCCGTTTGTGGTATAGGATAGATCTTAAATCCCCAATCATCCTTTGAGAGACCCGTGTTGTGACTGCCGCTTGGGAATGTTTGCCAGATGCCGCCGGGTTTCTTCTTCTGAGATAGTATACCAAGGGTTGATACACAGGGTGTCACCGAAGCCTGGAGCTCTCGATGAATGTCTGCAGCTAGAATCAATCTTTCTAGAGGAGGCTCCGGACCACCGTGATCCCTGCATTAGTCCTACTAGGCCCTCGTGGATTATCCGGTGTGGATAGACACGAAATAAGGACCCCTAAGCCCGTGGCGTTCCCCTGGAGTCTGTTGGGTCGGCTAAGAAACATACGCTGGCCTCTTGTGGTTTGAGATGAAGAGCGAAACCCTAATTCCCTGCTACTTTCAGAGACCAGTGTTGCGACTTCCGTTTGGGGATGTTCGTCAGCTGCCGCTATGTTTCTTCTTCCATGATACTATACCTTGGGTTGGTATAATGCGTGCTATGGAGGCTCGGGGCTCCCGATGAACCTTTGCAACTACAATCAGCAGTTTTCATGAGGCTCCGGACCGCCGTAATCCCTGGGATGACCTCTCCCGGCACCTCCTCAGGCCGCGCGGCCCTTGACTCCACGGTGAGCCGTGCGGGCCGCGAATTCTTCGCTCTGGCTAGGTTGCACCGTTGCTTGCTTGCTTCGACGCTGTCTTGCGAAAGAGCGAGCAAGCAACGTGGCGACCTACTCTCACTGTAACTCTATGACTTTATGACTTATGACTCATGGACTCCATGACTCTTGACTGTATGTGCCTCTCGAGGTCCAGGTCGGGCTATGAGCCCTCACGCTATGGGGATCTCGATTAAGCGTTCCCACACATAGAGCATAGAGTGAACTACATCGAGTCAAGTGCATGCTACATAGATGACTCCATGACTCTGCGACTTGATCTCACTATGACTCTATGACGCTATCTCACTGTAACTCTATGACTTTATGACTCATGACTCATAGACTCCATGACTCTTGACTGTATCTGCATCTCGAGGTCCAGGTCGGGCTATGAGCCCCCACGCTACGGGGATCTCGATTAAGCGTTCCCACACATAGAGCATAGAGTGAACTACATCGAGTCAAGTGCATGGTACATAGATGACTCCATGACTCGTGACTTGATCTCACTATGACTCTATGACGCTATCTCACTGTAACTCTATGACTTTATGACTCATGACTCATGGACTCCATGACTCTTGACTGTATTTGCATCTCGAGGTCCCGGTCGGGCTATGAGCCACCACGCTACGGGGATCTCGATTAAGCGTTCCCACACATAGAGCATAGAGTGAACTACATCGAGTCAAGTGCATGCTACATAGATGACTCCATGACTCGTGACTTGATCTCACTATGACTCTATGACGCTATCTCACTGTAACTCTATGACTTTATGACTCATGACTCATGGACTCCATGACTCTTGACTGTATCTGCATACGATCCTACACACTGGATCTATCACATAGCCCCACACTCTTCGCTGATGATGCTTTCGGGCCAATTGTCTTCTAGTGGAGTTATAAGGCTTTAGATTTTGCGTTTTTAGGGTTCACCGCCCAAGGCTTGTCTTTCGGAATTCAGGCGTGAATTGCAGACTCGTCATACACAGCCAAAGTCAGACAGCATAACCACGCTCGAACTGTACATGTTGAGACTTTCAGCACACAGTCACTCTTTTGCTTCGTGCGATGTTCTTCTGTGGAAGACTAACCGTTTAGCCCCACCAGCAGCCCTCAGTCGCACTGAGGCCTGCTCCGGTGGTTCCGTTTCGAAATCGATGTCAGCTTTGAGAGCTTCCGCCTGCGAACTCTAGTTCGACTCGTGTAGGTCCCACTGGATTTGCCTCTCTACCTGGCCTTAATCCTTCTAAAAGGCAACAGTGTAGGTTGAGGCCCCAGGAGACAAGAATAGAAGTGCCAAGACTGAGCTCAGAAATGTCGAAAGCCCATCGGTCCCAGCAAGAACTTGGGACGCAGGCTCCCAATCTGAATACAGCTTTGAATTCCCAAAGTCAAAGAATCGAGCTCTACGCTTTATCTCTCAATCTCAGAAGATAGCAACATTTGTTTTTCTGACGGAGGGAAGCGTCGAAGCTCCTGGCTTCGAGATTTGTGTTGGCAGCTGCTATGGGGAATGTCTCGCACGTGCCTGAAAAGACAGACAGACAAAGTATGGTGCACGAAAACCTGCAAACTACTACTACTCCTACTCCTCCTACTCCTCCTACTACTCCTACTACTCCTACTACTCCTACTACTCCTACTACTCCTACTACTCCCACTACTCCCACTACTCCTACTACTCCTACTACTACTACTACTACTACTACTACTACTACTACTACTACTACTACTAGTATTACTTAATACTAACACTAATACTGCTACATTGTGCCGGGAATGGAGGGCCGCTGTTTGTGATCAAGATTCTGCTAATCCTTCCCGTTTTGGTCCCCAAGTTGTGCATGTGGTCAGGTGGTGCAGGTGGTACCAAGATTGCCCTCCCCCGTCCCTCCCCTCTTTCCACCAGTGGGGCAACTCGTTCTTTGGCAAGCCAGCACGCCCATTTTGCCCCAAACCTGAAGCCAAGATGGGCAAGTTTGCCGTACAAACTTGGTCAAACATCGGCCCTCGTTTACCGGCACACTGCACGACGACGACTGCTAGTACTACTACTACTTCTTCTTCTTCCACTACTACTAGTACTACTACTACTACTACTACTACTACTACTACTACTACTACTACTACTACTACTACTACTACTGCGACTACTGTCACTAGAAGACCGCGCTACGGCTTGTACACTTCGACATGGCCTCAGACGTGCTCACAGACCTCGCTCATGAAGGTTGTCGGGAATCTGACGAGTTATAAAGGTAGACCGTTTGTTTACAAACATAGCGTTTGCAATCCGGGAAAAAGTTGTGGAAGTTGCTCAATGTTTGGGTTCTTGAAGTCTTTGTGATGTATGTTTTCATGCTGTTTTCCGGGTTGGACTGAATAGGGTTGTTGGCCCGTATGCGGGGTTGGGGCCGCACAGGTTTAATATGCAAGCAACTTTTTCTCGGAACACCTGAGACTTGCGACCTCAGGATATCTGCGATTGCGCTAGTTTACCGTGCTGTACGGGCTGCATGCTGCATGTTGCGGTAGTTCGTTTTTTCTAGTCATGGCATGCGAGAGCCACGCAACATGAGGAGATGTTCAATTCCGGAGCATCAGGAACGACTTTTGTCGATGCCAGCAAGTCGATGTTGTTGGTGCGAGCCGCGTAACGTTCTGTTCAGGACTAGCCCGGCTTACGATTGCATGACACGAAACTCGTCAGGATGTTTCGTTCTTACCTGATGGCCGGATATGCAAGGGTGTTCACTTATAGTTGTGCCATGCCAAAATTACTGTACATTCGACGACACGAGCTACATGCGTCATGGTCTTGGAAATGCTGCAATCAGCCGGGTTCAGAGGTCGCGACCGCATCAGATCCATAACCCATACTTGGTGTGACTGCTGGATTGCAACACAAATCGGGGCAACCACCTTTGCGCAGGATTGGCGTGCGTGCTCTCCTTCCGGGCTTTGTTTCTGACATCGTTACCCACAGTCATGATACAGGTTTCGCATTACCATACAAAGGTGTATTCTACTTTCGAAACCTGCCTGGTTGAAGAATTAATGGAAGTTGCCGCACACTGTGGGGTAGCCATGCTATATCGTTGAAGTTGTCAAGTGGTCATCGTGGGTGGTAATGGGTGGTGAGGTGTTCCCGTTTGCTGCCGGGTTCAGCAGTGTCCGACCTCCATAGGCCACATTCCATAACTTTTTTGTCATGTCAACCCAAAAGACTCCCAACCTCCAGGCCCTGGTTTTCATCCCGGAACCTTAGCCGCTAAGCCCAACACGCAAAACTGCTACACCCTCGAACGCCCAATGAAACCTTAACCCCAAGCTAGACACGAGACCTGAACGGCGGTGTGGTCATATCCCAAAGATTCTTCACCGATGTGATGATTCTTAAGATCAGGTATTCCTGGTCTAGGGTTTTTTCAAGTTTTGTGATGGTGGCTTCCTCACAGGTTTTGGTCGGCATCGCCTTTATGCATTCGGGTCTACAGACGGGTCGCTTGTTATCCGATATCCGCATATCCCTTGAATCTTGGAATCTCAAGCCTAAGCCCTTCAACGCGAAACCCAGGAAGTTTTCCCTCCACTTAACAAGAATTCCAGGAAAACAAATCCATCAAGCTTGCGACTTTAGAGCCAGCCCCGAACGGCCAAGAATTCGGAAAGCCTAGATCCCAGAAACCTGACAACAGAGTAGGTACCACTTTCCCTGCACCTTTCGTGAATTTTCCGAGGCTTGCCGTCACGCCGGAGGTCTGGCTTCACGGAGTAGGGCGAGTAGGGTCTTTCGGCATCAGAGGGCTTTTCGAGTGGGTTTCAGAGGTGATTCTTGGGCGTAGGGATTTATTAGCCAGGGTGTTGTCGCGTAGACGGGTTTGGGCTTTTGGACAGTACGTGCCTCGCCCTCTAGATCCGTATAGACAAACCTTATTGTATCACCCATTTCAACACTAAAGCCGAAAGCTTGCAAGAATAATGTAGGAACCTGATTAATAAGCCCTAGCCCTATAAAGCCCAAAATAGTAGGGTTCTTATAAGGAACCTTATTGAAGGCCTAAGGTTGCTTAATCAGGTTCCTACATTAGCAAGCTCAACAGATACCGCAAGATCGGACGCTAGGCCGCGCGGCCCGGAAGCACCCGCGCGTCGCGACCAGGCCACTCCCTTCCTGTGGCCTTTAACTTAGATTGCGTGATATGGCTGATGATATATAATCCTGCATAACCTTAATGACCCCAAACTATGGGAATTACTGTATTGATTTTTTATGACCCTAAACTATGGGAATTATGGCAAGTTCTTTATTATGACCCTAAACTATGGGAATTGGGTCTAGGGTTTAGGGTTTAGGGAGGCGTTCGGACTAATGTTTGCGTAGGGTGGTGTGCCCAGAGACTCCAATATGCAATTTGGGTGGTTGTAAAAATTAGGGTCCCTTCTTGGGTACCCTAGACATAAGCTGCCGTACTAGAATAAGGACCAAAAAAGGGACCCAAACTTTGATAACCACCCAATTAAGGAATATGCCGCCTTAGGTCATAGTAGGATGGATCCCTAATGTGATTCAAGAATATTCCTTGATTAGGGAATATTGGAGCCTCTGGGCGAAGGGCTTTATGGGATTTCTACAATGGGGCTTAGCAGGAACCAAGTGTTTTAGAGTTGGCTCAGGATTCAGGGCTGAAGGCCAGTAGAAGCTTTGTGTTCAAGATTGCAGGCAAGTCAACTCAAAACCCTACAACAAGGTAGGTTGCGACCTATTAATTTTGGGGCATTCTGTATCACGGTGCAACCTTGTGAGCCGTTGGTAGTCGGAGCTTCATAAGTTTCTGGGTTTCTGCTCCGAAGCCTGGTTTCTTGAACCGATGTAGGCAGACAAGGGCTTCGCACCATGGCATGGCATTTTCTCTTCAGGTTTCAGGGTTTAGGGTTAGAAGGGGCCCCCACCCTGTAATAGTGGCATAATATATAATCCTTATAGTCACTATTACAGGGTGGGGGCCCCTTCTAAGCTTTAGGGTTAAGGGTTAAGCGCAGCATTCGGATCTAGAGTTCACGAAGTATACATGGGAGCTTCCGAAAATTAGGGGTACCTTATTTTGGGATCCTTGTAATAAGGATCCTACTATTTAGGGTACTATATTAGGGTTCCCTATGTTCGGAAACTCCCATATCTTGACCTAGCACAGAAGCTGAAGTTGAAGAATAGCTTTGTCAGAGGCCGAGGGCTCCTTTTTCAAGGGAGATGCTAGAAGTATTTGGAGGATCATGGGACTCAGTAAGTTTCGGGATTACTTGGGGTTATAAGTAGTTATAAGTATAGCTACTTTACTTACAACCCCACTTACTAAGCCCCATGATCCTTTAAGTAGAACCCTAAACCCTAAACCCTATAGATCCCCTGAAGGAACCCTATAGATCCCCTTAAGGAGCCCTATAGATCCTCCAAGTATTAGTTCAGTAGCGGATGCTTGACCTGGGGAGTACCGAAGTCGAAAGCACTTTGCTTGATCCTCATAGCCTGCTTTAAGGACCTGAATGAAGGGTTTAGGGTTTGAGGGTTCATAGAAATTGTTAACCAATACTATGTCGGGCGTCCATTGCAATTATAGCAAAATAGATCCAAAACCCTATTCTAATCACTAAGGCCCTGATATTACCTGGACCCCCCAAGTACCATCGAATATATCCCAAATACCCACTATTAAGGACCATAAAGGGCTTTATTAAGGGGCCATTGGGGGTCCTAGTAAGCCCCGAACCCTAAACCCCACTTTCTTGATCATCATAGCCTAGACACTTGGAGGCCCTTTTGACTTAAGTAGGGTTAGTAAGGTGGGTTATGGGGATTATAATAGGGGTTCTAGGGGATACTAAGTAGACTTACTAAGTCAAAAGGGCTTCCAAGTAGACACCCTAAACCCTAAATCCTAAACCCTAAACCCGCCCCAGAGCCCGACGTCCCGAGGGTTGAGTGGTCCTTTCAACGGTTAATCAGGTTCCTACAGGGTTCCTTTAAAGGGTACTATAAGGGGGGGTGTGGGGGTTAGGGTTTAGGGGTTAGGGTTTAGGGGTTAGGCTTTAGGGGTTTAGGGGTTTAGGGTTTAGGATTTAGGGGTTTTGGTTTAGGATTTAGGTGCCTTTAAGGGTCTAGAGTCTATAGGGTTTCGGGTTTAGGAGCTGGGGAAGCCTAGTGTAGGTTCAAATCCCGAAACCCTAACCCCTTTGTCCGCTCTGCTCTGTTTGGGGACGCGGAACTCTGGGAACTCGCAGGAAACTCTTATAAATCAAAGGGGAAAAGGAGGGACCCTTAATTTGGACCCCCTACCCTATAATGGGCTATATAATGGGTGTATAATAGCTCTATTAAGGGTATATACCTGGGGGTCCTTATTAAGGGTCCCTCCTTTTACCCTTGGAAGAAAGCCTTCAAAAATCCATGATCACATCACCCCCAGGAGTCATAGACCTCATGTGAAGCCTGCTAGTGGCTTGCTTTGAGTGGCACCACCCGGACAAGGCGGCATTTTCCGTGTAGACGGCGCAAACTCTTTTCGCCACAGGGTTTAGAGTGGCCAAGCTCACCATAGCAGTCAAAAGCGCCCGAAAACCATCACAAGCCCCACAAATGATCCCAAATCTCTGAACACCCTCTTCCCCTTGTCGAAAAAAGGTCGGAAGCACTTCAGCCCCTTCCCTAAAATCCTAAACCCTAAACTCGAAACACCCTTAACCCTAATCTCTAAACACCCTTAACCCTAAACTCTAAGCACTCTAAACTCTAAACACCCTTAACCCTAAACTCTAACTTAACCCTAAACTTTAAACACCCTAAACCCTCTCTTCCAGGCAGCCAAAGCCGACGAGTCTCCGTGGAGGAGAGGCGGAGGCCTTTCAGAGCAAAGCTTCTGCTGGTAGTCTTTTTATTCCAGCCTTGTCCTTTTTCATGGTTCCCCCAAAAGAATAAACAGACCTGCTAATAAACCTTCTTAAATAATGCCTACTAAGGGATATAGGTATAGGGCTCTGTCTAAAATTTCTAAAAGGACAAGTGTGGCTGGTAGTCTTTTTACTCCCTGTCTTAGGGTTCCTAGGGTTCCTTCAAAGGGTACCTTAACCTAGAGGGTCCATGTATACTACCGTGATGGAATTAGGCCTCCAAAGCCATTAGGGATATTCCGTGATGGTAGTATACATGGACCCTCTGGGTAATGTAGTATCAATATCCACAATTAATGTGCCCCTGTACTTCGGGATTTAGGGTTGTTGTTTGCTGTTTGTGTAGGGTGTAGTGTCGAGGGTTCAGGGAAGGGTTTTAGATAAGGGTCTGGATCCTAAGCCCTCAAACCTAGAGTAAATTCGGATTTCTGATTTGGGGGGTTTGGGCTTCTCTCGATTCGGGATGAGCAAAAGAAGCGAGCCGAGGGTTGGGCCTTTTGGGGGTTCGGGGTTCGTTGTGTTCGGATTTGGGGCTGCGATTCCCATTGCGGCGGCAGGGTTCAGTTTTGTCACAGCTCTTGAGGAGACTGTGCTCCCAGCTTCATCGGCATTTGCAAATTACAGCGCGCGCAAGTAGTAGTCTTATGATATCTTATGATTACTTATTATCGGGGTCGGACTACCTGCAAATAGTGGCCGCTCATAGCCCCCATGCAACTGTAATGGCATGATATCCTCTAAGACCCGTTCTACTTTGTGATAGTGATGATTGCTGTTACTCCTGCAGCTGTTGTCAACAAGTCCGTCCCTAAACCCAAAGGCTCGAAACCCCTGCATTAAAGCTTCAAAAACCTTGCATTGGAGGAATTCCCTATAGGGTTCTCTTTTCAGCAGTAGTCAATCTGTTAGAAAGTGTAAGATAGAGAGTGAGCCTAAACCCCAAACCCTAACCCTAAACCCCAAACCCTAATCCTAAACCCTAAACCCCGGCTAGGTAGAGCTTTGGGGCATTTTGTATTTTCCCTTATTCGGCTAAAGAGGATCTTATTTACTAATATTTTTCAAAGGCTTTAAAAGCCCCACCTAGCCGGGGCCCTCTTCTTCCATGCAATCTTGAAAAGAATCCCTCTGCCAGGGCGGAGGGCCGGAATGCCGAGGAGTGCCGGGGTACTGGGTTATAGTAAATATTGGAATTTCCGAAAATTAGGGATCCTACTATTGAAGGTATTATGTCAGGGTCCCCTATTATCGCAAACCCCCATATACCCCAAAACCCTATTCTAATTATTAAGGCCCCGAATAGGGAACCTCATTATGATTCTAGTATAATGGACCCCAAAACCCTATTCTAATTTTTAAGGCCCCTAATATAGAACCCTCTAATAGACCCCTTATAGTTCAGGGTTGGGTTCAGCAAGTTCGGCTTTGCGTGGCTTGGGAAGTCGCCTCACGCTCTAGCTCTCCGTAAGGTTTGGTGGAATAATTACGTGAGAAGTTTATGTTTATGCTTTCGTTTCCCCACAAGTCTCAAACTCCAACATGTACTTGACCACACCATCCTGGTCACAAAACCCCGGCTAAGAAAAGCAAGCATTCCTTGAACCTGACTCGCAAGATCGCAAAGATACTACAGCGGCCTAAACAATTACCAATACTATTTTGGGGCTCCTTATTATGACTATAGTATAATACGCCCAAACCCCATTCTTATAGTTGAGGCCACTATTTTGTAGATCCCTTGAAGGATCCCCTTAAACGAACCCTTCAAAGGAAGCATATTCAAACTAGAAAGGCCCATGCTCTTAGGGCTTTGGATTTAGGGTTTAGGTCCACTAAACCCTAAACCCTAAACCCCTAAACCCCTAAACCCCAAACCCCAAACCCTAAACCCTAAACCCCAAACCCCAAATTGCGTAGACAGGAGCGGAGGAAGTCGGAACTCGAAGCCCTGCATGCGGCGAATGAGCTGCGCCTTGGCTCCATTCCGAGCCTTGTGGGTAGTTGTCAAAATGATGGTCCCTTTTTGGGTACGCTAAGTATTAGGTGCCCTTTTATAATAAGGACTTAAAAAGGAAACCTTGATTTTGACAACCGCCTTTGTGTCAAAGACTGGTAAGAGGATCATGGGACTTAGTATTAGTTGCAAGTTTATGGTGAGAAGGATATAAGTACATTTTAAGTGGGGCTATTAGGTACTATAAGTACAGATACTTGATATATAACAGTATTTGCTAAAGACTGCTTGCAGGATCATGGGACTTACTTAGTATTGTTCAACTACAAGGGTATGAGTCGGTATGAGGTCATACAGTAAGTACTTTACTGGTGTTTTAAGCATTATCAGTACGGTTACTCATTAAGTCCCCATGATCCTCCAAGTAAGAGGGGCGTATTTCGACGTCGGCTTTGCACGCTCATGTTGAAGCCATCGCTCTGCGAGATACCTGATGTCTGGTCTGTGAGCTGATAGAATCATACTTATGACTACGTCTGCATTTGTATGAAGATGTGTCTTGTTGCTTTGTGTCTCGTGCCACGAAGTCAGATTGGGGGTTGACGTTGTTGGTCGTGCAAACCTCACGGATTCAGGGCCTGCAGACGGACAGTTGGCAAGAAGGGTGTGATGGATCATGGGGGGTGTGACCATATCCATATATATATATATATGCATATATATATATATATATATATATATCTGTGTGTGCATGCATGCGTGTGCATACGTGTATATTTATATGTATAATTGTTTATTTGATTCTTGGTTTAGTTGTTTTACATTTGACTAAGTGGCGTGTCGGGTTGGGCTTTGTGGATCCAGCTAAGGGGTAAGAGCGCCCTAGCTGTAGAGTCCAGTCATGTGTTTATACTACATCACACCCCCCGAACCCGATTCCATTGGTTAAGCCCCTACACCAAAACCTTCGAGTAGCTTGTTTGGGATACCAGTTTTCAAGGAACCCCTTCAGGGAACCCTATTATACTAATTACGGTCCCCTATATCACCCAGGAGGGAGTTCGTGAACCAGAAAGAAGGCTCAGCATTGCGGGCTTGGTGCTCCGTGGCAGAATCTGGAAATCCGGGTTTTGGGTTCGGGGCAAAGTTTAGGAGGATCGGCCTGCCCGACCATTTAGGGATCATGACCTACTGTTTTGCAGGCTTTGGGGCTAATTACAGGCAAGCATTGGTGACCTGAATCTTTGTCCTTTCGGTGTTTTAAGGTTTACGGCTTTAGGGGTTTAGGCTGTTTCTGCGTGGTGTTCGGGCCAGTTTGGGTTTTGGGGTTCGGGGCGCAGCGCATCACGGTTCACGGCTTCAGTGCTTACGGCTTCAGGGCCTGGTAGTCTGAAGTGAAAGCCAGAAGAGCTTCAGGAATTGAGGTACAGCGGTTGCGTCAAGCCCTTCGAACTCAAAAGGATTCGGTTTCGAGCCATATGGGTGTTCGAAAATCCAAAAAATGTGCAGCTATTGCAAGGATTGGGGCCCTTGCAAGACTGTCGTCTCCACGTCTCAAAACTCGAGGTGTCCTTTGACCTGTGTTCTTTAGAGGGCTTTGATGGGGGGGCTGGGGACCAGTGCCTCGGCGGGACTACTAGGACCCAGAGTAGGCCCTTATTCCCTTTTTTGGGGGTTCAGGTTCCCTTATGAGCCCCTATAAAACCAAAAAGGGCACCCTTTTTATTCCTAGGTTACTCTTGGGTCTAGACTAGATATCGAAGTTTCGAAGGGTAAGGCTGCGAACCCTCAAGGCCCTCAGCACCCAGAGCTACCGTTCTCCCGTGATCAAGGAAAAATGTCAACCAATGTTGGGATCCTACCATAATTTTTTGGCATATTCCTCAATTAAAGGATAATGGAAGGTCTGGGTCCCACCCACTGAAGCCCCCATACTAAACTCCTCTACTAGAGCCCTGGCAAACCCTTACAAGTAGCTCCCCCCCCCCACAACAAAAAACAAAGGAACACGCTAGCTATTAAGGCCCCTTCATGACCCCCCCCCCCCCTTCCCTCCCCCCCCCTAAACCCTAAACCCTAAACCCTAACCCCCCCCCCCCTTGACCCCCGCCCCTCAAGGCAAGCACTTCGACCCCGACAACGACCAGAAGATCAGCCAGAGCCAGTTCTTGCGAGGCCTGGACTTCCGACGGCGAGTGTTTAGGGGCCTAAGAAAATAGAAACGGGTTCCTTTAAAGAGATCTTTGAAGGGTTCTATAAGGGACCCATAATAGGGCTCTATAGTATAGGGGCCTAAATAATTCCAGGCTTCGAAAGCATCGCACGAACCCAATGTGCAAAGTGCAGTACATGCAGCCTGTCGTCCATATATCCTTACCTACTTACCTTTGTTTGCTATACTGGTTGATGTGAGTGCCACGATTGTACCCTGCATCGTAGGTTCGTCCTAGCCAGGCGGGAGGCAAAAAATACTGGTTGATGTGTGTGACAATGCAGAAGCTCGTGAACCTGGCATATCACGGTAGTAGCGGTAGCAATGAGACCTCAGAAGCCGTGCCTGCGTTGTGCGTAGTATAGGGCACCAAATTAGGGGATCTACTTGCTAGATCCTCCCGGGGGTCTGGGAGTCAGGCACCCACCTGGGAGTTTCCGAAACTAAGGGTCCCTAATATATTACTGTGCCCTAAATAGTAGGATCCTTATTGTTATAAGGGCCCCAAAATGAGGTACCCCTCATTTTCGGAAGCTCCCACCTCAGTCAGGCATGAGTAAGATGGGCTACAACGGAGGCAACCCTGAATTCCCTAAACCCTAAACCCCAAACCCACCTCAGTCAGGCATGAGTAAGATGGGCTACAACGGAGATAACCCTGAATTCCCTAAACCCTAAACCCACCTCAGTCAGACATGAGTAAGATGGGCTACAACGGAGATAACCCTGAATTCCCTAAACCCTAAACCCCAAACCCACCTCAGTCAGGCATGAGTAAGATGGGCTACAACGGAGATAATCCTGAATTCCCTAAACCCTAAACCCAACTCAGTCAGGCATGAGTAAGATGGGCTACAACGGAGATGCGGCAGCGCTCTTCAAGTCACTGGATGCTGACCGCTCCGGGGAGCTTTCGCTCGAGGCGTTTTTTTTCCCGAAAAGGGTTCCTTTTCTAACCAGTGGTTTTGGGGGTTCCCTTGGCTCTTTAGCTCCTTATTTAATAGGGATTATCATCATCCCTGGCTCCTTAGCTCCCATAATATCAATGGTTCCTTTTACATTTTGGGGGGTGGGTTTTGCGGTTCAGGGTTTTGGGGTTTAGGAAATACCTCTAAAGTTTTTTTAAACTAAAAAAGTTCTGTGTTGAGGTGGATGTGTGCACATTACTGTGAGTGCGGAAGAGCTTTCGCTGGTTGTGGGTGTAGGGTGTCAGTTTAGGGTGTAGTCTATGCTTTGGGGTGTGTGCTTTAGAGTTTATGGCTTCGTGTTTCTTGCATACGGTTTCCATACTCAGCGAGCCAGGGGCGGGGTTGGTGTCCAGAGTATAAACCCTCAATGCTTTGGAACCGCGTTTATTGCTGAGGGCAGTGGCAAGTTTCGTCGCCATTTATTTTGTCTTGGACCGCATCCATATTCCATTGCGCAGATTTGCAGTCCGAACCAAAAAAACGCTGTAAAGTCTTAATTTCTGAACCATCGAAGCTCTAGCGCCCGTAGCAAAGTCCGAACACCGGGGAACTCCAAAAGAAGCCCTGATCCCTAAACTGCTGATCCGTACAGATGCAGCAAGAGCCTGTAGCCCCATTCCCTACAACGTAGTAGGTTGTGATTCCTCACTTCGTGGGTATAAAGGTACAACCGCTGTTTTTCCATACAGGTGATTGCAGCCGCAGAAGGACGTTCAAACAGTTTGCTCCCACTCGGAACACGAACTGCTAAACCCTAAACCCTTCCTCGTCTGGATTGTCCGAGTTGCGAGAGCCTAAACCCTAAACCCCTAAACCCTAAACCCCTAAGCCCTAAATCTTAAACCATAATTAAACCCTTCCCTAAACCCGAGCTCCGCCCGAGCTCCGGAGCCTTAAACCCCTAAACCCTAAACCCCTAAACCCTTAACCCCTAAACCCCTAAGCCCTAAACCCTCTAAGCTTTAAACCCGAGCTCCGGAGCCCTGTGTCAGGAGATCGATGCCTACGCCTCGGGCCAATGGCGACGCTTCCGGGTGCCCAGCATGCACGGCAGGATGCTTGTTGTGGCGAAACCCTCAGCCTTAAACCCTAAGCCTGGTCAAACCCTAAGCCTCAGAAGAATATGATATTTGAGATGGATGAAAAAATAAGTCAAACAATTTCAAACATATACAAAAAAGGGTCGTCACTCCATAGGCCCGACCTTGAAATCCCACTGCAACACAGAAGCTTGTCTGCGGAGGCCAATTGCCTAAGCCGTCGTTGTCTGGTCTCAACACGCCTCGGATCTTAACGAGGACCACATGGACTCATAGCAGGGCATTTAAAACTTTCAAAAACTCCAAATCTTTGGCTACTCAATCTAGACTAAACCATGGTGGGTATGTCTGGGTCCCGCCATTGGCCCTAACGCCGCATGAAGATGAATGTCTCAGACTCCATAGAGAAGCACCCTGTGAGACATATTTTTTCTGGAAGTGAGCCTTGTCTTCTTGGAACCACATAGTGTCCTTGTGTTTATGCGCGAGGACGGCCTCTCACCCTAATCAAACATCCGAAGCTTCAAGGGATCCCCGCATCCCTTGAGCCGTAAGCCCGAAAAGACGACACGCTATACACTACACCCAGCACTCTGAACCTCAAGGGTGCTGCGAGAGCGTAAACCGCAAGCCTTTAATATGGCTACAATACGCTTGGGTCACCCGCCCGTGCACACGACCTGGAGAAACTAGCATGCAACCTTCTCTGCAGTGGGCAATTGCTTGAAGCTCTGCCCCCGTCTCCCGAAGGTGGAAAAGGGCCGTAACAAACTCAGAGCAGCCTGCGATGCGGGCTGCTTCTTGCAAGTAGGACGCAACGCAAACCCTAAACCCTAAATCGTAATGAAACCCTGAACCCTGAACCCTAATTCTTGGGAGCTGGATTGGCGACTGGGAAAAAGGAGCTTAAAAAAAACCCTAAATCGTAATCAAAACCCTCTTCAGGCCTTCTGTGTCCAGAACTTCGAGGACCCTGAAGACATGGTTCGACGTTTGGGGAAGAAGGCGGCGCTGAGGAACAAAGAGTTTAGGAAGATAGGGTTTATGGTCTATATATATATATATATATATATACATTTATATATAAGGTTGGTTACTGTAGGGTTTAGGGAAGATGTAGGGTTTATCTGGATCACGAAAGTGTGGGGAAGTATGGCCGTTGACAGGTGCTATGTCTTTTGTTTTACCTTCTTGAGTGGGTTCGGGTAGCTTCTGAGGTTTCTTGGTTCAGGGATTATGGGTTTAGGCATTCTGCACAGAGACAGAGAGAGAGAGAGAGAGAGTGAGAGAGAGAGAGAGAGAGGCATTCTGAAGGGCTTAAAAGGCCGGTGCTCTGCGAGACGTAGCATGGGGAATTTGCCTACAAATGCTCGTTTTTTACGCAAAGCTTTTCATGTACGTTTATAAGGATCTTCTATGAAAGGCTAGGTTTGATGAAGCCTAAACCCTGAACCCTAAACCCCGAAACCCCCAAACCCCAACCCCTAAACCCTAAACCCCTCAACCCTAACCCCGAAACCCTAAACCCCAAACCCCTAAACCCCGAAACCCCCAAACCCCTAAACCCTAAAACCCTAACCCCCTAAACCCCTAAACCCTTCCGATAAAATTGGAACGATACAGAGAAGATTAGCATGGCCCCTGCGCAAGGATGACACGCACAAATCGAGAAGTGTACCAAAACCCCTAAACCCTAAACCCCTAAACCCCTAAACCCTAAACCCCTAAACCCTTAACCCCTACACCCTAACCCCGAAACCCTAAACCCTGATGGGGTTCGGGCAGGGCCTGGGCCTTCTGGTGGTGACTGTGGCGTAGGGCTTTAAGCGTTGCGGCCGAGGGCCAAGGTCCGAAGTCGGTTTAGGGTTCCTTTAAAGGGTTCTTAGGGTTCCTAGGCTTCCTTTAAAGGGTACTATGAAGGGTTCCTTTAAGGGGTTTAGGGGTTGGAGGTTTAGGGTTTAGGGCTTAGGGGTTAAGGGGTTGAAGGTTTAGGTGCTTAGGGGTTGGGGGTTTAGGGTTTAAGATTTGGGGCTTAAGCCCTAAACCCTAAACCCTAAACCCCTGAACCCTGAACCCCCCTTAGGGGTTTAGGGTTTAAGGTTCCCAGACCTTCCAAAATCTTTGAATTAAGGAATATACCTTAAATTATACGAGGATCCCTAATATGAATTTAAGGTATATTCCTTAATTAAGGGATTTTGGAAGGTCTGGGAAGTATGCATCCGCCAGGTGGAGATCGAACAACGTCGTGGCGGAGCGCAGGACAGGGCTGTGAGGGATCCGGTCTTATGTGGTTCCTTTACCCTAAGGCTCTAAGGACTAATATATTAAGGCTTTTGGGCCCAAAGACCATACTATATAAGTCTTTTGGGCTATTTTGAGCCTTTGGGCTAGATTTCACTCCATCAAGGCATGATGAGGGGGTTCGTGTATAGAAAGTGTTCGGAATAATCGCGGAAATCGTCGACAGTTGCAGCTGCATTCCAGAAGGAACAGTGGGAAGAGAATCCCCGGATATACCTTATCACGTCCGTGGTGTGATTGCGGCCTCAATTGTAGCGGCACGGCTTTGTCGCTGGGAGTTGGTGTTTTGGTGCCCCTTCTCCTGCGATCGTAGTGCCCTTCTTAGGTGCTGCAGAAATGTCTGCTGTAGAGATTTAAAGATTTATATAGAGAGAAGCCAATACGCAGTCAAGCACGAATTAAAACGAGGAGCTCAACTCCAAGGTTGCTTGTGTCTTGATCCCTGTACATTCAGTTGCAGGTCTTGCAAGGTGGTCCAGATGTTTGGACCGTCACACAGGCGCAGCGTCTTGACTTGATTATCGGGAGTTGCTGCGTGACGAACATCCAGAATTCCTTGTAAACTAGCAGGGAACCTCATGTAGCCCGCGACAGTAGCCTGTCCTGCCCCACTTTAAGGGGAGAGCAACTAGCCTGGTCCCCACTCGCTGCAGCACACGCTGCAGAATTCCCTGAGCCCTGTGTAACATAGACCAACCTTTGCAATGACTGCTTCATAAAGCTCAACAAGCTCTACAAATCCTTATAAACCACCAGGGCCCTGGAATGATTCCTGAGCCCTCGTTGGGCACTTGGCTACTCTACACCCGTAATCCATATGCCAAGATCTTCGAGCCGTCTCGAGACATCCTAGAAGCCCAGAAACATCACTTTCAGATCGGTGTGGGATTCAGAACTTGAGCCCCTGTAAACCCTACTGACCGAAACAACCTCGCCTGTGGGCATTGTGGCCAGCCATGCGAGAGGGCACAAAAAGCAACCCAAGTCCCAAAGCCTCCAGCTCAGATCAGAATTGGGAGTTTTCCGGTACCTTATTTTGGGGTCCTTATAATAAGGATCCTACTATTTAAGGTACTATATTAGTGTCCCCTATTTTCGGAAACTCCGAAATTCTTTGTAGACTTCAGGTTTACCGACAATGTGCGTGCCCTGGGCTGGAGCAGCGGCTACGAGGCAATGGTTGGATGTGGGGTGTTTTGGATTTTGGCTAGGTTTCACAGTTGAGGACTAGGATACAGGGTTACCCGGTTGTAGATGCAATACAGAGCTTGCTATCTGTATCTTTCCCTAGATCTAGCTATCTATCTATCTGTATATCTGCCTGCCTGCCTGGCTGTCTGTGTGTCTGTCTATCTGTCTATCTGTATGTACATGTAATATACATGTTTACTTAATTGCTTCTTAATGTACATATATACATGAGGGAGCGGGGAGCTAGAAGATCGCTTCAGTTTGAAGCCACCCTCTACGGCCTCGAAAGTGAGATGGTTTGTCGGTCCCTCTAAAGCGTAAAACTAAGCACGGTTTAGGGTTTAGGGTTTGGGGTTTAGGGTTTAGGGTTTAAGGTGCCCTCTACGTTTGACTTCCGATGCATCTGCCGCAAAGAGTTGCACCCGACAGTCCTAAACCCTTAGACTTAAGACCATAAGCCACCCTAAGGCTCCAAAGTAGTTCCTTTTCGGGGTTCATATATAGAGTCCTATAAGGCAAGCCCCAAAAAGGAACTACTACGGAGCCTCTGGGTAGGACCCCCAGCCCAAAACACAAATCGCGACTTTGAAGCCCCAAGCTTGCAGGACATGATCTTTCCGGCCATGAACGTCCAGGACAAGGATGCGATTTCGGTAGAAGCCGCTTCCTCAAGTAAAGTGCGAGCTCCAAAGCTTTCACAGTTTTTTTTATTGGGGGGGGGGCGGGGCTTGAGGGTTTAGGATTTAGGGCTTTGGGGTTTTATGGGGTTTGGGGCACTTCGAAGTCGAAGAGACAACGTTCAAAAACGGGTTTAGGTGCCTGGGCCGGTCTCCGGATCTGGGCTCTCAAGTTGCTGTTCAGTTCGAGCTTCCTTTGCGATCGACTCGGTTTGGGGCTTCCGGTTTTGGGCTTAGGGCTCAGGGCTTAGGGTTCAGGGGGTTCCTGGCCTTTGCGTAGTCCAGGTGTATCAGGGAAAGCCCCATGTCTGCTTGCACCAGACGGAGCCTCCCGACGACTGCAAAGTCGTTTAGTGACGACATCAAATCAAACAGCGGGAGCCATGCCGCGTCCTCAGCCCGTAGCCGCCTAAACCCTAAACTCGAAGTTTTGCGGCTTCGGGTTCCTCCCACGACCCTGAACCCTGAATTTGGGGCTCTTGAGCCAGCACCCAAATGAAAGGGCTGTCGATCCCAAATACTCTGCCCTGATTTTTGCTACGTGGAACCCTGCGATTTGTGCATTTGAACCAATCAAGTCCTAAACCCGCAGGCCTCGGCTGCTATCCTAGCCCCAAGCCCCCCAGAGAGCCCAACACCCCTTTTTTGAGGAATATAGCTTAAATTGTATTATGAAGCCCCATATAATATAAGCCATATTAATTTAGGGGGTATTGGGCTCTCTGGGCCGTTCAACCCCTAAACCCTCAATCTAAGGATCTGAAGTGGCTCGAGATGGAGCAGCGCCGGCAGAAGCGAAAAGAGCTCGCCAAGAAGAAAGCCTTGCAGGAGGGCTTTCAGGGCCTTAGAGAGCCGGCTCTGTCTCGACAGAAAGGGTTTAGGGTTCAGGAGTCTTGGGTTTATAGGGTTTAGGGGTTTACCCTATGGCTCCAAAGTAGTTCTTTTTTGGTGTTCATATATAGAATCCTATAAGGTAATCCCAAAAAGGAACATGAGGGTTTACCCTAAGGCTCCACAGTAGTTCCTTTTGGGGGTTCATATATAGAATCCTATAAGGTAATCCCAGAAAGGAACTACTATGGAGCCTCTGGGTAGGGACTAGGTTGTTTGGGCTTCGGATGCAACAATGCTCTAGGGGCTTTAGGGGTGTATAAGCTTAAACCCCACAGACCCAATGATTACACAGTACTCACTTTTTTTTGTTTACGAGAGTTGGAGCTGTTTTGCAGATTTGGATCTGAGTTTTGGGGTGTTTGGATGTAAAAAAGGGTTAATTTGGGGGCATAGGGCACAAGGCTTCGGAGTAGAGGGCGGAGTGTGTGTGTGCGGTTGTCAGAATTACAACCACGGTATGTTCGTCACGATCTGCAGGACCATGTGCGCATCGTGCTTGGCAGCTGCTCTGGGATCCCAACCGTTTGGGGTCGATCTAACTTGTGGGCTGGTTTGAGAGCCCTTCCCAAGTACATAGTTGCTGAGATAGGCGGCGGAGGCGCTAACCCCCAAACTCTAACAGTACTCTGAAGGCTAGTTTACAGCCTGAATCCTTGAACCGCACACCATGAAGTCTCACAGAATACCCTGAACTCGAAACCCCTAAACCCAGAATCTGCACATGGACTGCGCTGCCAGGAGAACCACACAAGGAACAAGGACGCCAACTTCAAGGGACGCGAGGCCTGCTCAGCGTAAACCCTAAGGGTTTAGGGTTTAAGGTTCAGGGTTCAGGGTTTAGGGTTAGACTAAACGGTTCGGGGTTCGTGGTCGAGCCAAGGATCTAAACGCAGTTTAACGGAGCATGAGGTTTCCAATGCAGGTGCCGAAAAGAACTGTCGTTCTTTCGTAACAACGCCGGTCACCACGCACTCGTTTCGATTGTTCATCCGTTTGACTTGTGGCCTTGAGGGCCCTGCACACGGAGGATGTGTGATTTCCGTGAAGAAGCAGCTCCTCATGATCTCGGGTCCAAAAAAACCCAAAGCTCAATGAGTCTGCTGACAAGGTGAGTAACATGAGGGGCGGCAAGGATGAAGAGTCAACTCAGCTTCTTTGCTTCTAGACCTCTGAACCCCCTTAACCGTCTTGGTGTTGCTTGTCACGCTTTGTCCCTTAATGTCAAAATAGCAAGCTCAGCGGACTTAGTGTCTGAAGCCATGCCTGCCTTGTGCGAGTGTGTGAGTCGAAACCCCCGAAGTGGATTGCTTCAAGACCTCTGAAACCCCGACCTCAAGGCTCCAAACTAGTTCCTTTTTGGGGGTTCATATATAGAATCCTATCAGGTACTCCCAAAAAGGAACTACTATGGGGCCTCTGGGTAAACCCCTGAAGTGGGTTCTCCGAGTGTGAGCGCCGAAGCCCCTGAAGCTCCAGCCCTCCAAGGCGAAAGCCGACGAGACACCCAAACCTCAGGGATCCAAAAAGCACATAAGCAGAAGCATTTTATGGGGTGTATCCCTACCTTATTGGGCTTCCTTTTAGGGGGGTGTATATATGGGATATCCCTATCCTCTTTTTTGCTTATGTGCTTTTTTTGGCGGCCCTAAAACCCTGCCCTCAAAGCCCGAAAACCTTCCAAACCCTGAAGAACTCCCCTCGCGACCCGAAGCGCCTGAAGTGTGGACGAACTGTGGACACAGCGCTTAGGGTTTAGGGATTTGTGGTTGAGGGGCTTGGGGGTTAGGGCTTATCGGCTCTTAGGGTTCAGTTAATTATGGGGTTATAGGGTTTCGGGCTTATGGTTATGGGCTTATGACTCCCGATGGGGTTTAGCATACATGGGTAGTTGTGAAAATTAGGGTCCCTTTTTGGGGTACCCTAGTCTAAATAGTAGGTGCCGTAGGACCCCAAACAGGGACCATAATTTTGACAACCAACCCATATCTGGGTTTCAAGCTTGTGCTTGCTGCTTGAGGATGTCTTTGGTCCAGTTGGCCATGAGTTCCTAGCAGTTGCGGCAACGCGTTGGATTCGAAGTTTAGGGTTTAAAGGGTTTATAGGGTTTATAGGGTTTATAGTTTATAGGGTTTATAGGGTTTAGGGTCTTGGGTTTAGGTCTGGGGTGTTTTGAGCTGTGACAATCCGCAGCGATTTACATCGCAGAGCCGTGAACACCACACGCTTACATCTGGGCCCATCACTCGGCACTCTATAGAGCTTAGCACAGCAAGCCCAACTGTCTCTCACCGGTTTTCCTCACGAAAAAGAGACGACGCCGTTCGGGGGCAGCAATGCCTAAAAAGAAGCCCGCTGGCTTGAAACTCGGGGACACGATTGTCTTCTGGCCCACCACGAAGGAGTCTTGGTAGTTGAGTTTGCAAGGAGTTTAGATTCTTTTGGAAAGGTAAAGATGGGCATATACATATGTATATGTATATGTATATGTATGTGTGCATATGTATATATGTGTATACATACATACATACATACATACATGTATATATATATATATATATATATATATATGTATATACATATGTGCATGCACATGTGCAAACTTGATATCACAAACCCTACACTATATAACTGGTCTGTATCGCGAAAGCATTTCAGCAGACAGTTCTTGTTTAGGACCTTGGTGTTCAAGAAATCTCTGCAGCGCAGATGCAAAGCACAACTGTCCAGGAGTAATACAAATTGTGTTCTGCGGACTTGGGCAATGGGCAGCAAAGGAATTGTGGCAAGGAGTTCCAAACCCTACACCCGAGTGGGCGCTTAAATGCCAAACCAAAACATTAATCAACCCCTCAGCCCTCATTTCCCAAATCCCCTAAACCCTACATTGCCTGTATTGCTTCAACCTTAAACCGTTAATGACAGACGAAAGAGCACCTTTAAACAGCTATTCCCTCAAGCTCTAAACCCCTATCTCGTCCTTAGGAGTGAACGAAAGCTGAGCGCCAAAATCCCCAAATCTTTAAATTCACCCTTAGGAATGGACAAAAGAGTATCCGGACCGCTGGAAGATCGGGGGAGAGCTGACATTCGATGCTGAGAGTGATTCGGCCCCGCGACCATGCAAGGCTGCTTGGTAGGGTTTCTAGCTGGGGCACTTGTCGTCCAGAAGGTATGGGAGATACTTCTTCAAACCATAGTACTAATTCCTATTTAGAGCCCCCATACTTTGTCTTATGTAGGCACTTCAGACTCTTGCGGAGTGCTTTCCGCAGGCTAGCTGGAAAGATGGAAGCGGCACCGCATGGCTACTTTGGTGTGACGTCGCACTGCCTGGGACCACTGGTGACAGCAGCACTTGGAGCCTTGAGCGCGAAATGGCGTTTGAAAATCTGCCGCCCGAAGCCCCCGACCTACACTTTCTACATAGTGCATGCAACCACAATTAAGCTCTAAACCCCAGAACCTCGTTTGGTTGAGTCCGTGTGCTCGCCTAAGACATCATCGACCCTAAACGGTTAAAACTCTAAATCCATACAGCCGTAAACTTGAGACCTTGAAGCCGTGTGCTCGTGTGCGAGTCAAAAGTTGTATACTCTTCTCGGCTCCCTTTGGTCTTGAGTCCTTATACGAAGACCCGAAACCCTAAATCCATACACAAGGAAAGCCAGCTCCGTGACGATCTGCGGCTTGGATGGCGAGACCCTCGGAACGTATGAGATCAATGCCGGCACCGTGGCGGACCTCTGCGCCAAGCTGGCCAAGGACATTTATGGTGGGCTTGGGGTTGCCCTGCGGGTTCATGTGTGTGATGTGTAGCGTGTGCATTGGCCCTAGCATCCCTAACGAAGAACTTGTTTCAGCGAAAGGCCAAAGTCTGGGAGTTTCCGAAACTGATGGGGTACCTTATGTTGGAGTCCTTTCAATAAGGATCCTACTATTTAGAGTACTATATTAGGGTCCCCTACTTTCGGAAACTCCCAATAATGTACGTGGACCCTACGGGTTGCTAACGCCAAACAAGAACCCAGAGATCCCAATACCCCTTAATTAAGGAATATGGCTTAAATTATAAGGGGCTTCATATTATGGTTTAAGCTATATTCCCTAACTAAAGGATGTTAGAATCCCCTAAACCCTAAACCCTGTAGATTTCTGCAGACCTTGCCAGGCTAGTCCGAGAGTGAGGGTCGAAAAATTCCTTAATTAAGGGGGTCTTGAGCTCTCTGGGAAGCCGGCCCCATGGGGCTTCTTGGGGTTGGGTTTTGGACCTTGGCGGCTAGAGTTTGGGATTTCAGAGGCCTTCTTGCAACCCTAAACCCTTAACCCTAAATGCGGGCTTCGTCCTTGCTAGGTAGGAGGGAAAAAAACCCTAAAAACCAGATGAGCCAAGAAAGTGGGAGCCAAAAAAAATACCCGATGAAGAAGGGGATCAAGGTCCTACTAGCTGCCCAAACTACGTCTACAAGCCGATTTGACTGTCACCTTCGCATGTATAGTTGGCTGGCGGTATTACGCATGGGTTCTGAGGACTGTTGTGGCCAGTCACCAACTATCCTTTCGGCCTCCGGCGATTCTCATGCAGCTTATTATTATAGAGCTCTGACCCCTTTACGCGGGTTTAGGGTCTACGGCGTCCGTAAGGTTTCCTGGTGTTAGGGTCCTTAAACCCGGAACCTGGTTGTAGGGTTTCGGGTCAGGTTACACCCAAAAGCAAAAAATGCGGCAGGAGATCAGCGTGCCAGCCTCCTGTTTTCTGGAGCTCTCCTACAAGGAGAAGAAGCTCGATCCAGAGCTTGCTTTGGAGGTTCAAGGCGTCGGAGATGGTGCCACGCTGACTCTTGTGAAGACGAAAGGTGCCTTGAAAGTACCAAGTGTTATAAACATCAAAGAGCCGATGGCTCTGAGTACTTGGACTGGGCTTTCAGTAAGGTGTTGTTAAGTTTCAAGGGTTGCTATGGCGGTTGCCCCAACATCTTAGAACAGGGGCAGCCAGTGTCCATGCGACGGCTCTAGGTGATGGTAGGTGCTTGTCAGATCTACCCTTAGCTCCGAATATGAATATACATATTCTTTCAGTGTGGGTCGTTGCCTACTTTCGTCGTAGGGTACGGGTAGATCCCTACTCTTCGCAGGCGTCTTATAGGAATTGAAAGCTTTTCAAACTCCACCACCCGAGGACCGTACATAGAGTATAGGGGCCTTAATAACAAGGGTAGGGTGTTTGGGGGTATTTTATACTATAGACTCTCGAGCTTTCAAAACTCTGACAGTCCTTTCTACTGTAGTTAGGATAAGGAAGCCCCAAAAATAGGATGGATACTTGTTACCCTAAGGCTCCCAAGTAGTTCCTTTTTGGGGTTCATATACAGAACCTCTGGGCAAAGCCCCTAAACCCTAAACCCTTAATAGTACCCTTTATAGGAACCCTTAATAGTACCCTTTAGAGGAGCCCTAAGCCCTAAACCCTTAATAGTACCCTTTAAAGGAGCCCTAAGCCCTAAACCCTTAATAGTACCCTTTAAAGGAGCCCTAAGCCCTAAACCCTTAATAGTACCCGTTATAAAAGTACCCTACACCTTTCAGAACTCTGACTCTCCTTCCGTCTTGCAGGTCGCTCCTAAGGCCCTTATACGGTTGATATCGGTTGATGATATAAATCCTGCATTAGCCAAAATAGGGAATATATGGGAGTTATGGTGTATTCCTTATTATGGGTAATGCAGGATTTAGATCATCAACCGTAGTATCCTACACCTTTCAGAACTCTGAGAGCCCTTTTTGTAACCCTAAACCCCAAACCCTAAACCCCTGAAGGTCGCTCCGTGGTGGGATGTCACACATTCAACATGAGATCCTACCCAGAGGACCGGTACAGCGAGTGGCAGGAGATCGAGCTCAAGGAGGACCCAGACCTTCCAAAATCCCTTAATTAAGGAATATACCTTAATTCAAAAGAGGGGTCCTATTATAATTTAAGGTATATTCCTTAATTAAGGGATATTGGAAGGTCTGGGAGTTGGGGTGTAGGGTTTGGGGTTTTCCTATTATCAAAGGTTATGTAGGGTTCCTTAAAGGGCTCCTTACGTGCTCCTGGTAAGAGTTATACAGGATTCTATATGTGCTCCTGCAAGGGTTAATAGTAACGATAGGATTCCTTAGGATTCTAGTAAGCTTTCCTTTATGGGCTATGCAGGTTTAGGCATTCAGGTCAGGAGTTGGGGTAAAGGGTGGGGGTTAGGTCTTGGGGCGGTGGCTGCGGCCCCTGCCCAATAAATGAATTTGGCGCGGTGAGGGTTTCCGGGATTCGCGTTGTGTGCGTCGAAGGGTCTTGGCTCAATGGAGACACTCGGTTGCCGACTGTTTCGGTTCCGCTTCATATCTAGAAGGCGGTTCGGGGCAATCTTGCGCGCCGCACATGGCACACAGAGGCACTTGATGCTGTAGATGTGAAATAGGCAGTTGAATTTGTAAACTCAAAAATTCCATGGCTTACGTGACCCTCGATTTTGGGGTCGATGCCTTCAAGGGACACGCTCTTGGAAACCCGATCCAGGATAATTGCCCCAAACCTTTAACCCCTATAAACCATTAACCCCTAAACCCTGAAACCCTACACCCCTACTAGACCCTTGAATCATCCTAAACCATGAAACCATACACCACACACCCCTACTCCCTAAATCCCTGAGCCATCTTAAAGCCCTCAAAAGTGGGAGGATAATTCTATAGATGCCTTAAAGGAACCTTCGTAGTACCCTTCCAAGGAACCCTAAGAACCCTTTAAAGGAACCCTAAACCCTGAAGCTCCCTTACATTCTGGGAGGATAAGTCCTGCAGGTTATAAATAGGTAACTATATTACTTATAATAACTTATAACCCCAATTAAGGTACTTATAACCCTACTTACTAAGCCCCATGATCCTCCAAGTAGGAACCTTGGGAGGATATGTTCTCCCTAAATCAGGCCATCTTAAAACCCTCAAAAGTGGAGGATATTTCTCCCCTCTAGATCCGTTAAAGGAACCCTAAGAACCCTTTAAAGGAACCCTAAACCCTGAAGCTCCCTTACACCCTGAGAGGATCAGTCTGTAGATCCCTTAAAGGAACCCTTGTAGTAGTAATCTTTAAGGGAACCCTAGGAACCCTCGTAGTACCCTTTAAAGGCACCCTAGGAACCCTTTAAAGGCACCCTAGGAACCCTTTAAAGGAACCCTAGGAACCCTTTAAAGGAACCCTAGGAACCCTAGGAACCCTGGGAGGATCATTCCTGCACCTTCGCCACAGTCCAAGCAGGGCCTGGCCGGTGCAGCGACGTCTCCACAACCACAAAGCGACTTGGTTTTAGGGTTTACCCTAAACCCTAAACCCTTAATAGTACCCTTCAAAGGAACCCTTATATAATAGTACCCTTCAAAGGAGCCCTAAGCCCTGAACCCTTAATAGTACCCTTTATAAAGGAACCCTTAATGGTACCCTTTAAAGGAGCCCTAAACCCTAAAACCAAGTCGCTACCCCTACCCTAAGGCTCCATAGTAGTTCCTTTTTTGGGGTTCAGATATAGAATCCTATAAGGTAATCCCCAAAAGGAACTACTATAGAGCCTCTGGGTAGGGGTTTAGGTTTAGCCAGGGGTCTAGGGTTTAGTAAAGTTTAGGGTTGAGGGTTCAGGTTTCATGGCTTTAGGGTTCAGGGTTTAGGTGTGCCTGGCCTTGTTCGGAGAACAGGCGCGACACATCCAGGCGGGATTCACAAAAGCCTGTGCAAGAAAGGGGTTTGTTTTTGCAATCTGGGGTAGCCGTGTGGCACGAGCCCACAGCACAGTCGGCCCCTCAGTTCCTGGCATATGCGTAGTCCAGGTGTAAAAGGGACAAGCACTGATTTTTGCAATGCTCAACATTTCAGGGCTTTTGGGTTATTCAGAAGGGTTTCATTTTTTACAGAGTTTTTATGTTTGCTTCAAGACCCGGACTTTATATATATATATATATAATTACTTGTAAGGTTTTATCATTTAGGACCTTTGTCTTGCATAGTAAGTAGTCTTCTAAAACGTTACCCAACACATAAGCCGTTTGGATTCTTGTTGGTCACCGTATTATAGGATTTCAGGGCATTGGATTGGTAATCTGAAAGCTCAACCCCCGCATTTTGTGGGTTTAGTTGAAGTAAGGAAAGTCGAGAGGCACGGCACTTGGGCTGCGTCCTCGCGCACTCCCAAAACGGCCACGGTGGTCATCCAGTGGGATGACGGGAAGAGTGAGACGCAGACCTTCGACGTCTAAGCTTTATCCTTGAACAATTGCTAATTTAGGAGTTTCCGAATATAGGGTACAAAATATAGCACCCAGAATAACAGGACCCTTATTATCGGCACCCAAAAATAATGATTTAATGTACCCCTAATTTCGGAAACTCCCTTTTGAAAGTACCGGAGCTGCAGCATTCCTTTTTCCCTGGCCGGCCTGTATGATGGAAACTTCGCCTTCTTGACGATTTTGGCGTTTAGACTTTCGGGTTCAGGTTTTGGTTATAACCCTATAACTCTAAACCTTAAACCCTATATCAACTTTATAGTTCAGGGGCTTTGAGAGTTTAGTTTCTGCATGTACCGAGCCTCGGGCTTCGAATTTTGAGGGTGTTCCTGAACCCCATGTCCTTTGATCTTGGGCATCTCTGGTGTCTTCTTCGTAGCTCACGGCAGCTACACAGTGCCCCGGAGCCATAATCCTCAAACAAGACCAAAAAAATCCTAAACGGTTAAAAGTCTGTAACTAGGTCATAACCATCCAGCCCGGAGGGTTCGACCTGAAACCGCAAATGGGTTTGGAGGGTTTAGGGTTTAGAGCAATCTGTTCACATTCGCGATTTGCTCATAGGGGGCCCAAAGGGGTTTTAGCCTTTTGGGGGTTTAGTAGGGATTAGGGTTCCTGTAAAAGGGTTCATACTCAGGAAACCCTACATCTTAGACCCCCATCATGTGTGCTTTCCGTCCTGCAAATCGCCGGGACAGAGTCGGCCGACTGCTGCGCATGTTTCCCTTTTGGCTCTCAGAAGAACTGCACGACGATATGGTACTAAGGGGCCAGAAATGTTAATTAAACCCTATCAATCTTACAACCCTGAACCCTGAGAGACCTCAAGTTCGAGCTTGAAGAATTACTTTGACTAATTACTTGCATTATTCCACAGGACTCCTTGTTATAGAGACACTATACCTTACTATGTCTCCTCAAGTTTGTTCCAGTTTTCCAAATGCATCGCCGTTGGATTCTTGCAGTTGCTAGCTGACCTGGGAAACAGCATAAAAGATCTCAGTGCTGGCCAGGCTTGGGGCCTTAGGGTTCAGGGTTTACTTCTGGATTAGTGCGTGTCATCCGTGCGCAGGGGCCGTGGTTCAGGGTTTAGGGTTTATTGTTCGGCTTCGTCGTCGCTTCTTGAAGAGAGGGCTTTGAGTGGACCGCTTGGGGTTCTTACCATCGTTTGGGAACTCTGCGCGACGGCGTAGGAGTTTGCTGAATCCAGCCTCGTCCAGATACACCAAGCCCAAGACCCTACTCAGGGAACCGCACGGAATCTGGCGAAGCGATGTAGCACATCCCTTTGATACAATGCCAATGCAGAGCCCTTAAAACAAGCGTGTCTTGAGGTTCCCCAGAGGCTCCATAGTAGTTCCTTTTTGGGATTACCTTACAGGATTATATGAACCCCTAAAAGGAACTACTTTGGAGCCTTAGGGTCCTGGGTAGATGACCTGCAGTCAAACAGGAAAGCCCGACATCCTTCTGGAACCGTCAGCATTGTGCTCGCACGGGTTGCATCCCCGGAAAAAGCGCGAGGGACAACAAGAAATGTTGCTCGGTCCGGCGCTTGCAACATGACGGCTTTATGTCGCCAAAACTGTATGGCCACAGCCTACAAAACGGTGGTCATGGCCCTTCGTATTTCAGTGTGTGCATCTCCTAAGCTCCCCAGGTAAGCCCTGCAAGCCCTAAACCCAGAATCTTGACACTTTGCACAACCCCTATAAAACCCGAAACCCTTAACCCCCCAACCATAAATTGCGGCCTTCGTCCTTGCTGGTCAGGAGGGAATAAAAAGACAACCATCAACGATAGACCCCGATAAACCCCAGAACCAGCAATCCCGAAGCCGACAGCACTTAAAGGATCATGGGACTTAGTAACTAGGATTATATTTCGGGTAACTATACTTATAACTCCAATTAGGGTACTTATAACCTTACTTACTAAGTCCCATGATCCTCCAAGTACCGGAGCTGCAGCATCCTTTTCCGCTGGCCTTCCCTGCATGATGAAAGCCTACCCCTTCTTTAAAAGAATTGCATGCCCTTGTTGAATTCTTTCAGGCTTCGGGGTTAAGGGTGGGTTTAGGGTTTGCTTAGAGTTTGATTTTTCTGAGGGCTTTTTCACTCCAGTAGGGCCCTGCTTGTAGCCCTAACCCCGTATCCTACAGACCCAAAATTCCTGTAAGTAGGTGATAGCCATCCAGCCCAGGGGGTTCGACTTGAAACCACAATTGGGGTTCAGAGGGTTTAGGGTTTACAGCAATTTGTTCATGATTCGGGACTCCTGCAAATCGCCGGGACAGAGTCTGCTGACTGCTGCACATGTTTCCCTTTTGATCAGCATCCCCGGGTATTCCCAAACTTAGAGCGTCTAGAACAGAGTGGAGTAGGGCTGGCTTCCTGAGAAAGATGTAGAGCAAGCCCTGGTTCCTTCTGACCGAAAGCGCTTCGCTCGCCTGGGCTTCCTTCCGGATCTGCGCGGGAAAACAAGACTTGTGTTCCGGTCCGACATGTTTAGTACTGCTGATGAACAAAATCCTGCATGACCCTAAGGACTCTAAACTATGGAAATTACGGTATATTCCTTGTAGCGGGTAATGCAGGATTTTGTCCATCAGCCGTATGATAGTTGTGTGTTGATATTCGTTTCTTTTAACGGCGAATGTAGGGCCTTGATTGGGCTTATAATGGACCATGCAGTGGGTGATTCCTTTGCAGGTGGCCGTCCAGGATCGCAGAATGTGTGCTGTTGTTTGGTTGTCTGGTCGGAACACCCCGTGAGGACCCGACGGTGGTGTATTTCCTTTCAAGCGCCCTACTTAAAGGATCATGGGACTTAGTAAGTGGGGTTATAAACGCAGCAACTATACTTATAAGTACTTATAACCCCAATTAAGGTACTTATAACCTTACTTACTAAGTCCCATGATCCTCCAAGTAGTGTTTCAATTCAAGACAGTTAAAGCTTGCCTGAGCCAAATATCCGAAGCTCCTTTCGCTGGGCAGGCATGCCTTGCTGACTTCAAAAACTATCTTCGGCGCAAGTACGGAAGCTTTCTACGCGCCTGGTTCAAGGCTTGGGCTCCTCTAGACAGATGTTTCGGCGTGACCACTCTTGGAGTGCTTGTCTTGTGTTGCCTGATATAGCCATATGTGGTTATATTGCTAGAAAAACGTGCGTTTGTCTTATCAGCATGTTGACGGGTGTTATTGTCCCGAGACGCTGTCGGCGTTTAGTGTGACAATTGTTCGAATCAGTTTGTGGGCTGTGCCCTAAGGCTCCAAAGTAGTTCCTTTTTGGGGTTCATATATAGAATCCTATAAGGTAATCCCAGAAAGGAACTACTATGGAGCCTCTGGGTGTGCAGTTGTGTTGTCGGGTTGCGAGGCTCAGGCTCACGCTGCAAAGGCTTTCAGAATGGAATCTGGGTTTTGTTTTGATGCAGTTGGAGGGTGTTAAGCACCAAACCTGCACCAACCTTATGCAAGCTCGAGGTCGTCTACACGACCGCAACCTGCAACCCTAAGCCTGGAACTAAAAGGCATCACAAAGGTCGGATGAAAGTGGAGAGCAGGCTTAGGATTCCTTGCGTACAGTCTGATACTTGGGGTTTCCCATGTTTCCCCGCCCGCCTGCATTCGACTTTCTGACCTTTTGGGCCAGTGGATCACGACAGGCACTGAGCCCGGACGGTGCTATGATCCTGCGTCGAAGCGAGGTCTTCAAGGCCCGCTGACGATTCGGTGAGGGTGCTGCTGTGCTCTTGCAGCACCACCGAAAGCTTTGGAGTTTGAGGTTTACGGTTGCGTGATCTATCTACATAGCTTATGCAATTGAGGGTTATGCCCCATTGGTGAGGGGGTCCACTGTTCTGAAGGGTTTGGGGCTAAAGGCCGGGCTTTAGGCGTTCACTGTTCAGAGTTGTTTTGCGGAAGTTGGTGAACTACAGTAAAACTTCCGAGTGTGCAGAAACCTTGACACATCAACCATCAACCCTCGTCCTCGACCTGCAAGCACCTCCTCGCCTGAATTGAGGGACTCTGAACTAGTCCTTTGTCCGGCTCAACTCCCCCTTCTCCATCAGCATTCGTTGCATGTTAGTTCGAGCCCTGTCTTAAGAACACAACGGTAATCCATAACATCCGCGAACGCTTCAGAACGCGTCACTCCCTACTCACATACGACAGCAACCAAAAACTAGCGACACCAAAGCACACACACACACACACACGCTCTTTTTTCTCACAGTGCCTGATCTTTGACAGGCTTGCGCCCAACTCGGCTGGCCGGGAAATGTTCGGCTCTTGTTCTCCGCCTTCGACAAGGCGATTGGGTGATTAGGTGTAGGGCTTGCGGCTCGAGGTTCGTCACAGAGTGCACCGTCTTTCTGAGGAGCGGGAGGATTTTCTTGTAGAGCCTTCGGCTGGGGAGTTCATCGTATCTCCTGAGGTGTGAGGGATGTTTCTGACGAACACCCCGAACCGGATGCTGCAACTTGATTGTGCGGGCTATAGGTCACTGAAGCGACCCATGCATGACGGGCCACCACCCCGTGCAGCCGACGAGACGCCAAGTGCTAAAACTTTGTTCTTGTACCCCCGCAATATGCATCTTATCAAATCGACAGTAATTACTACGATGCACATGTGTATGTGGACGCATGTTGATGAATGTGCACATATGTTTCTGCGCACGCAGGGTACGTGGGACATACGCAGGTAGGCAGGCAAGTTCTGCTCAAGGAAGAGCAGTTTTCTTTGCTGATAGTCGATGATGGTGATGAAATGTCACACGGTACACATACGCGCCTCCACCTCCCTGCATCTGTTGGAAGGACAACAGCGGCTACGTTTCCATCGAGGAATCTGGCCTTTTCCGTGTCAAAAGCTTTCCCTTTGTCGGCTTTGACATGCCATATGAAAATAAATACCTGTGTATATGCATGTATAAGACCAGCATACTTTTTGAAGTTTTGGTGAGAGCTCATGCCGACATGCACTATCATGCACTCATCATTGGTAGCTCACACTAACCCCGGGACCAACCCCGGCTCTCCTCAAGAAATGAGCGATAAATGATCGTTAAAATGGCACTAAAAATGTATTATGTGAGCATTATGGGAGCAATAAGTGAGCAATAAACGAACACTAGTGAGAGACGATGTCTGCCCTCCCCCCCTGCCCTGCCTGCCCTGCCCCCCTGCCACCCTCTGCACTTCCCTGCTTTTGCTGCCCTGCCCTGCCTGCGCTGCACCACCCCCCACCCCACCCCACATCCCACCACCCCCCGCCCCACACCCCACCCCAGCCCACCCCAAACCAGCTCTAGTTGCGTTTGCAAGAACCAACCCCGCATCAGAGCATTAAATGAGCATTAAATGAGCGTTAAATGAGCGTTAAATGAGCATTAAGTGAGCGTTAAATGAGCATTAAATGAGCGTTAAATGAGCATTACATGAGGAGGTGGTGATAAGCGGGGTTGCTCGCTCTACCACCCCCCGGCCCGCCCACCCCACCCGCCCCGCCCGCCCCGCCCTGCCCCGCGCCGCGCCCCACCCCGCCCCACCCGCACAACTCACAGTGGGCAGCTTCACGGCACCACGGTAGATGGTGGGCCGCCATATAAAGCTCATTTAATAGGCATTTAGTCAAGATTGCGGGGTAGGGTCCAGGGGTAGGCTTGGGCAACCTATGAACTCAAGCTGTTGGGCAGGATCGGCGACCAGAAATGTCTATGATCTAAATCCGTCATCATAAATTATATCCTGGAGGTGCCTGAATTCCAACTCCACTTTGGCCCATCCACTGTAAACAAGTGACCCTAAACATTCTATACATGGACCACACTCCTTGCAGGCCTAAGCCATGCCCAGGAGCTGGATGCACGAGCTGCCGAGCTTCTCGCGCACTTTCATGACTTCGTTATGAGTGGCTCGTCTTCCGTGGCGCAGGCTATTTGGGTTGTTTTGGACCATGCCTGCGCTTGTGAGGGCTTTGCGGCTGTAACTTTCGGGCCCTGAGATTTTCCACACCAGTACGGACACCTGAGCCGTCAGGCGTAGATGCACATGCATGTCATGTGCAGGCGAGGCCGCTTTTCTTTCTGACATTGCTTGGCTGTGGCGAGCGCTTTCACAGAGCAGCCGAGGTAAGTTCGGCAGCGCCACTGCAGCTTTCCATGCTTTCGACAAGTACAACCAGCCCTTCGCTTCATGTAAACAGCCGACCTTGGTGGGGCTCTTCCAAACTAAGCTTTTCCTTGATCTTAATTGTTTAACGGCATCTGCGATTTTACCAGAAGGTCAACTGTGCACATTATGTGACAAGGCCCTCACAACCCAAATCTGGCGGACAGGTGTTTGGCATGTGCGACAAGAAGCAGGGGAGAAGGAGTTGTCAGTCACGAGTCTTGTTTGTTCTTTTCTTCGGCTCCCCCTCCTTCAACATGCCTCCACCAGGCACTACTACGTTGGCCTTTCGTACACGATTGTTTTGCATCCTGCCCCAACCCACCGCTCCTCTCCAGCGATCCGGCTCTTGCCGAACTCCCACCGGCTCAGATGTTCCTTGAGCAGCACCTTAGCCCGTCAACTCGGTTTGGGCAGGATTGCATGTTCGAGTGGCTTCGTGTTCACGAGAGTGTCTATTCTGATTGGTGCGAATTAGTCTTGTTGCTGCAGACGCAGATGTTTGGGATGCAACTTAGACCGTCTGGGCCTTTGGGCAAGCAGCTCCTGCGGCCCAGCCTTGTCAAGCCGCACTTGCGTTGGACCAGAATCCGCGCAGTTGCCCACAAAGGCCACCTACTGCCAAACCTTGAGCCAAGACTGGTGGCATTTTCCGGTGACACGCTGCAGAGCTTGCAGCGGGAAAACTTGAAACTCAGGGTGGTGTTGCAGACGTTGCATTGGCCGAGGCTGCTTCGCTTCCATGCAGGCGGTGAAACTCACGAGCTGCCATGTCGGTCGGTCAGGAGCACACGTGCATCCCTGCCAGCTGCTGCAGAGGAAACTTTACATTATCTGGCTGGCTTTTTCGATGGAGACGGGTGTGTGGAAGGTCACCTTGAGGGATGTCAATTAGTTGTGGGCCAGTCTTTCGACAAGGCCGAAGTCTTGATGCTCTTCCAAGCTGTATTCGGTGGCAGCATATTCAAGCAGTCCGACGGCAGAGGACTGTGGAAGCCCATGTTGAAGTGGAGTTTGTGGGGCCCGGATGTTTGTCGTGCCGCCCGCCTTCTTGGTCCATACAGCATAACAAAGCACAGGCAGCTTGTGTTGGCGGCAGACTGGCCCAAAAGTACGTCCAGCAGGCAAAAGTGCTTGGTCGAGCTGCGTCGGCTGAAGCGCTGCGACTCTGCTGTCGTCACCACATGCTCGACTGAGTACTTTGCCGGTTTTTTCGATGCAGACGGGTACATTCGGATCACTGGCAGGGCCGGGCTGGTCCTTCGAATAGGCCAGAAATTCGAAACTGTTCTGAGCTGCTTGAAACAGGCTGCTGCCCGCAACTTCGGAGTTGAGGCCAAGCTGTACCGAGTGCATTCTTCATCGACTTTGTATATCTTCGGCATATCCGTCTGCAAAGATGTGTTGCGTGCACTGGTGGAAGCCGGGCTACTTTGCAAAAGGGAGCAGGCTAAGCTGGCCATAAGCTTGACCGCACGAAATGCAGCACAAGTTTGCAGTGATATGGTGGATCGTCTTGGCAATCAGCAATGTGGCAAAAGGCAAGACCTGGCCGGCCGTATGAGGGCCCAGAAACTATCAAACTTGCAAACAAGAGCCAAAGCTGGACGCTTACCAAACTCGCAGCTGCGCGAACTTGAAAGGCTCAGGAGCGAGCATGCGCTGCTGAATGCGGAGCATGCAAACCGGGAGCTGCAGGATTACATGCGAAAGATCCAAAGTTTGCGTGGTGACTGCTGGGATGCTGCCTGAAACTTTGGTGGCAAAGGCTTCCTATGGCCCCGGCTTGAAAGATGTGGAATGCGCAAGAATTACGAGAGCTCTCGGACTTCTGAGCGTAAGCACGAAAAGCAAGCTTCGCACCAATCTTGCTTGGGCTTTGCAGCCGGAGAGTCGTGCCTCAAGGTATTGTCGTAAATTCATCAAGCCTTGTATCCCCAGGCGTTGCTTTTGGAGAAACTCTTCGTTGTTGTTATTGCTCTGGGTGTCCACATTTGTTTCTAAGTACTCTTCTGGCGAGCTCCTTTAGCCGCCATCTTTGCGGTTGTTTAGAGTTTAGAGTACACGACACAGACGGACCGAGGAAGAAGCTGAAGCAGCACGAGTTCATCAGCCAGGTGGACGGGCAGCTGACAGGAGCTAATGGATACGAGCAACCTTGGGTTGAGGGTTCGTGGATACGATGTTTGAGACTTCAGGTGTGGATTTTGCAGTTTAGGGACTTGCGATCCGTCAATGTCCATTGAATCGTAAACTTTGTCCGAGTCCTTCGACCGACAACACGCATCAGCTCACGAACAACTGAAAGGAGGTCACAGAGTTCACGCACGCACACTCGCCCGACCCGAGTTCCAACTTCATATCAAACTCCCTTTCCGCTTCGTTTTGAAGGCTTGCTGAGCGATTTACTGACTTTGGGTCAAAGCTTCAACTTCAGTGCTCCCGCTGTCTGATCACTGCACGACGTGAAGCCCAACCTGCATGCAACGCAACATCCTCGCCCATGGAGCTTAAGACCCCACTCGAGCCTCTGGAATGAGCCCAGAACCCCAATCGCCTGTGTCCGACACAGAAACCGCGCATGACCCCGACAAGTGGCAGTGCCTAGAAAGTCCAACAGAGCCCGAATCTGTGGAGAAGGACCTCGATTTCAATATCTACACCCTAGAAGTTAAGTCGAGAGACATGCTTCTGGAAGAAGGTTCGCAAGTTGAGTTGATGGTCTCTTTTTCTGTGCGCACCAGCTAGCAAGAAATGAGCAAAGAGAGTTGCCTATGAGATCTACAGATGCGAGGTGAAGAACCACGGCTTCCAGCATCCTGCCAAGCTCCTGTTCCATGGCCTGGACCACAAGGAGATGAAGGCGAGGGTTGATGCTTGTGGCTTCGGGCCAAGAGGTTTGGGCCTGAGAGAGAGAGAGAGAGAGAGAGAGAGAGAGAGGGAGGGAGACAGAGAGACAGAGAGACAGAGAGACAGAGAGACAGAGAGACAGAGAGACAGAGAGACAGAGAGACAGACATATTGCTAAGGCGGCTCCTAAAGGGCTTCGAGTTTTTAGATTCTGCAGGGTGTGCAGAGTTTTCAGTGCAAGGCTTATAGTTCAGGCTTGTTTATGTAAGACTGACAGGATATCTATTCCGGATTTGTCAAGAGATGCTTGTCAATACATCATGAACAGCTGTGCGTCTTGACCTCAGGTTCTCCTCGGATCTTCAGGTCTGCAAAGACGGAGGATGGTTTCTGTTGGGGTGTACGGATCAGGGTTTGGAGGTTCGAGGTGTGCCTCGGAGCTGAGACTCGGATTAGTCTAATGAAGCTAACTAGCCAATGATATTGGGGGAGCTAAGGAGCTAGGGATGATGATAATTCCTTGTTAAATAAGGAGCTAAAGAGCCAAGGGAGCCCCCAAAACCACTGGTGAACTAATCACCGATGTTTTCCCGGCGGAGGCAGTGATGCTGGAAGACCTCCTTTTCTTGGATCGATGGAAACCACCGGCATTCCTGACACGCCGCCTGAGCTGCAAAGCGTTCGTCACTGAAGGGAAACTGAGACTCTGGCAGCCATCATTGACAAGCATTCGGTGAAAGGGTTTCATGCACGATACATCACGATTGTCAGTTTTTTCCAAGACTCGAGCTTAGAGGATGGTGCATGGCCTGAAGACGTCCTGATATGCAGACGCACAGTCCTCATTTTTGAATACACCTGCTACTTTTGTGTTAGGTATTCGCTTCCCGGCTTGTATTCCCTTAATACTTGTGCTTTTCAACTTTTCGCGAGCGTGGCATCCTGAGGCACTGCCAACCCGCAGGCCATGGAGGAGTTCAAAGCGCTGCCTCTCGTCTATCATGTTTCGGCGAGCCTGAAATTTCACATGAAGACCTTTAAGGAGCATCATGCTGACGCCCTGCTTGTATAGCCACCTTAAGCCATAAACCCTGGGCCCTAACCCTACTACTTGGGAGGGCAGCTTTGTGAGCTTAAGGTTGGTCCGGAACTACAAGAACTTCCTCAAGGCTTGGCGGCACTGCCTCGACCAGGAGCTCACATGGGCTTCAGGTGTTGCGGGGCTTCGGGATGTCAGGCATGTCACACGGAATGAACAAATCTGGACGGAAGGGAGGGCTTCCTGGTCTGGATGCTCTGGATGCCTAAATGACCCAGGGCTGCTGGCCAGTCGTCACGAACTGGATTGTTCAGAGGTTCAACCGAGTCCCTTGGACGAGGTCAGGTTCGCTGCATGCTGTGGGTTTTTTTCGGCTCTGAGGCGGCTTGTCGGCGGCAAGTGCCCAGAATGCAGTCCTTGTTTCGGTCGAGGCTATGGCTGCCTCTGGGCAGGGAGCCTCTGCAGCCATGTTGCCGCCTCCTCCGGCCAACATGTCGCACGATTGCCTGTGCCCACTCCCTGCGAACGCCGCAGCCCAGCCCGACAGCAGTGTCCGAGGAGGCACTCGGAATCTTGCGGCAGGAAAACTTGAAGCTGAGAGCGACGCTGAAGACAATGGCATGGCCACGGCTGATTCGTTTCCAGGGCTGTGGCGAAGTTCACGGTCTACCCTTTCGATCGGAGGATTGGGTCCCTCCACCGGCTCCTGCAGAAGGAGTTTTAAGATACTTAGCAGGCTTTTTTGATGGCGACGGGTGCGTGGAAGGTCACGTTTCTGGATGTAGGCTGAGCGTGGGCCAGTCTTTTGACAAGGCCGATGTTTTGATGCTTTTCCAAGAGGTATTCGGTGGCACTATTGCCAAGCTTTGTGATGGCACAGGGCTACGCAGGCCGGCACTACAATGGAGGATCTATGGGCTAGCTGTCCACCGTGCGACTCGGGTTCTGGCCCAATACAGCATAACAAAGCAAAGGCAGCTTGTGTTGGCGGCAGATTGGCCTCAAGAGGCATCCAGAAGACAAGAGAGCATTGCCGAGCTCTGTCGATTGAAACGCTGCGACTCTGCTGTGGTCGCCGCATGCTCGACGGAGTACTTCACAGGCTTCTTTGATGCAGAAGGCCATATATGTGCGGTCGGCCGAACCGCGCTACAACTTCAAATCGCCCAAAAATTCGAGACTGTGCTGCACTGTTTGCAGGAGTTTTTGGCCCGGGATCTGGGGATTCGCACCACTGTTGCCGGACATGACTCGTTCCGCCTGAACATATACAACACATCCGAAACCAAGAAAGTCCTTCGCACCATGCTGAAGGCGGGAATGCTTTGCAAAGCAGATCAGGCAGCGCTGGCCATGGCTCTGACCAAGGAGACTTCTGTGGATGTCCGTGCGCGCTTGGCTGAATTGGTCGGCAATCAGGGCTATGCGAGAAAGTATGACGAAGCCGGTCGGGCGAGAGCACGCCAGATCGCGAACATGACGAGGAACAGCGGAAAGCTGGACACAGAGCAGCTGCGACAATTGGAGAGACGAAACATGGAGCACCAGATCATGAAAGCACAGCATGCGAACCAGCAGCTACGCAAGTATATTGATAAGATCCAAGGTTTGAGTGGGGAGCTGTGGGCAGTTTCTTGAAGCTGTGGCGACATCACAGCAGAATCCTTTGTGTGCGAAACCGTTCGCGCAAAATAGCATCTGAAAGTGCCGAGGGCCGCAGCCGGTAAACTGGATCCAGACGGCCTCGCTTAAGTGCTTGGTTTGATGCCGCTTGAGAGACACAGAGAGGCTCTGCTTACTTTCTACTACGGGTGCAGTTGTTTGAGGTGCCCTTTGCCGAACGTATACGTGCGGCTTGCATGAACCATGTCTGGCAGATAAAGAATGCAAAAAGATGGCAAACATCAAATTTCCAGTCGCTCGATACACAAATCCGGAAAGCAGTGCAACTCAGACGAGAGCTACTGGCCATGGAGTCCGATTGGTTCACACCCTAAAGCGGGTTTGGCCCTGATCCCACCGGTTCTGGATGCAACAAGTCACAGCAAACTCCATTACTCTGGGAGGACTCCAGCAACCGCTGCAACTACGACGAGTTCGACGCGGCATGCCAAAAGCTGAAGTTCAAAGGCCAATGCCTCAGCTTCCAATCCCTATCAGGCCCTATCCCTGTGGATCTTCAGATGTCGTCGAAGCTTGGAGTTATAGCTTTTATGCAGCTTAAGAAGTATAGGGGCAGTTTGCTTTTTTGCTGTACGGTGACCCATATGCTGTGGATTGCAGATGCGACCTGTGCAGAAGATGTCAAGTCTCTTTGGTAGAAGGGATGCTAAGCACAGGCCGTACGTGGTGGTAAACTTAAATGACAGCTCTAATAGCCTTTTGCTTGCGGCAGCCTCTTCTTCATTCATGATAATCTGGCACGTCACAGCATGAAACAACATGTTGCAGTGTACGCAAGTAACAGCAGGGGTGGGGTCGGGTTGCCAAACCTCTTCTGAACACAGTCGTGCAACATTTAGATATTGTAAACCGCAGTAGCCTAGTGCTACTGCGTGCCGGCGTGCCATTTCTCGTGATGATGCCTTGCACCTACTTGCTGCAGGCGACGTCGCTGGCGCTTGGAGGGCTTTGGATGAAGACCTGTCCGGGTACATTACGCTGCAGGTCCGGCCGGGGGCTGCAGGGCAAGGCGTACTCAGAAAGTCGCAACGAGAGTAAGCAACGGTTAGAACATGACACTGTGGAGCGCACTCAGCATCTTGCATCTATGTTTCGGTGCCTGGGTTATTGCGTTGGAATATGGCTTGGGGCTGGCCGGTGTCGCCAACCTTGCCCATCCCAGATCCAATTTTTGCGTCGGTTCCTGAGTAGTGCCCTTTGCCCTGTTTGGTTTAGGATCCCCTAATTCAACCCAAACAGTAGGAACAAAGGCACCCTTATTATAATTGCGCTACTCAGGAACCTAGTTGTTTATGTGTTTAGCCGGACCGAGATCCCTCTTGACGAGGAGATCGATCCAGCTTCCTCCAGTGCCTTAGCCAACTTCCGCAGGCCAGGAGTGAGTGATGAAGAAAGCTTCCCCGTGAGAGGAACAGGATCGCATGAGGGTTTGCTCAAACAAGCAGCTTCCAAATCGCTTCCGAAGGTTATTCATGAAGAATTGTGGTCAGCAACCAGAGCAACAACAGCAGTAGGGGTATAGCGCATTGAAGGCAGTAAGCTGCTGCAGGGTTCCACTTGTGTGGCTGGAAGTAACAGCCGTTCGAGCCAGAAGCTTTGCATGCAGTTTGACAAGAGTCGTGAGAGCCCGGGCTGGGAGGATCAAAGCCTCGCTCATCCCATGTTGCAGTACTACTGGCAAGCCACATTCGCACACGGCTGTGCAGGTGGTGTGACGAGGAGTTTGGCAGCGTCCGGTCTGCCTTCAGCGTCTTTGACAACAGCGGCGACAACGAGGAGCCGCTGCTGAAACTGAGAATCGCTGCTTTGGTTCAGGCAGCTTGGGGCCTAGCCGTGTTGCCGCGCTGGGGCCGGATGAAAGCCTGGGACCATTACACTGTAACGGACTTTAATCCTGCCTGAGTGCTTCCGCGATCCCGCTGCGAATCATATGTGGTGGAAAAACCTCAGGTAAACTATCGCGAGTGGCGACGTTCGCTGCGCTTCTATGGCTTTGAAGGCGATGCCAGCACTTTGTGCCTCGACACAATTCAGTCATAGTGGAGGCGTTCGGATGCGAAACATATGCAGGTATTCGCATGGATTTCGGGTAAACAGCCAGGTAAGCAGCTTCCATGCAGAAGTTTCAGTCGCCACAGGTTTGTTCAAGCATCATGTCAGAAAACGGAGAAGTCGAGCCACAACTTGCGAGATCATGAACAGTGAACCCCGCCAACTTCGCTTGATGGGCCCGACATCGCATGCTTAAAAGATTATTAAACAAGCCGAGCCCCGAACAACTCTCAAGGTCAAAGCCCCAATCAGACCGAACCTTTGGACAACCCTGCAGCCCAAACTTTTCACTAGAATCTCTGCCCCTCAACCCTAAACCCTAAACCCTAAACCCTAAACCCTACCGAGGTTCTACGCCCTGGATGTTGAGAGGAGCGGCACCCTCGCGCTGCAGGAGGTGGAATTCCTCGATGCCCCTTGGTGCCACTTGAGGGATCATGGCTAGGTAGGGCTTTGGGACATTTTATGTTTTCCCTTATTGGGCTCAAGAGTATCTTATTTACTGATATTTTTCAAACGCTTTAAAAGCCCCACCTAGATGGGTACTTGTGCTGGGCTTTTACACCAACTCACTTCCAAGTAGGGTTATAGTATCACGGTATCCGGGCTTTGTGGGATTCTGTGTTCAGGGTCCAACCATCTGGATGAAAGGATTCTGGATCAGATGAGGAGTCAGTGGGTCTGGCGGCTTGCGGAAGTACAGAGTTACTACAGGCCGCTTCAAGCCCATTTATGTAATCATATGACAATGCACCCGCAAAGCCCTGCTCTATTACTCACGCCAATATACGGTGGAAATCTTTCATGACCCCTCGAATATAACTCTTACAGAACCTATTCTACTTGATAAGGCCACCAAATAACTCAAGTTGGAACTGCATGTCGTGACGCCAAAGGAGTGGATCTTCCCCGGTGCAAGCACGACACAGGAGCCAAGCCGAGTGTTGCAATGGATTGTTCCAGGCATGAACTTCCGGCTTACTTGAGGGCTACAAGTTCAAGCTTAATTAAGGGTTTAAAATCCGGAACCCTTGCCAGTGTTTTGGGTCTTTCTACTGTCCCTGCGGAACATGCACGGGCGGCAACGACTCCCCTTCAAATGACGGGTTTTTCACGAGGAGGCCAGCTCCTCGACGTTCTCTTCCCAGGCTGGAGAGCGCACTGTCATTTCCTCATGTTTAGCTTCGCAGCGGACATACGTTGTATTACGTTGTGTTCCAGTTTGGCCGTGGATTCTGTGCGGGTTGCTGCCACCCACTTCTGCGACTTGACTGTGGGAAGGTGCTCGGCGAGCCGCCTGTTCCGCAGCATGTGACCACGCAGTACGTCACAGAAGGCCGGGAAGAGAGCTCGCCGATACTAGTCGGTCGCCAAATGCCAAAACACCTTGCCTGGGCAATCACGAACCTTCCGCTGATCTTTTGTTTCACTAAGTTGGGGGTAAAATGCTAGCGCTACTTTGGAGAAAGGGTGCACATCAACTTAAAAAGAACCCCAGACAACCTGACCAACTCGACCCCGCAGTGAATAGGTGTCTTGGCAATTAAGTATATGCGGCTTTGTCCCAACCCGTTGTGTAGAAACCCTACTAGATGCCTCTATATATTTATATACATATATATATATATACATATATATATATATATATATATATATACATATATACACATACATATACATCCCCCACAGCCCATGCCAGATCCTGAATGCCAGGCCCGGGCCCTGCGGCCTACGCTGCAGGGCATGGCGTTGGCAGCGGTCCGCCTGCGCCAATGCGGCCCTTCCCGGGAGCTTTCTCTTTCCGTGGCTCGGCGGAGTGTAGGAGTGTAAGTTACATGCACTTTCTGCAGAAGTTAAGGTCGTGGGATCATGTATACTGGTAAGTGGGGCCAAATATCTTGCTAAACTTATGTTGGTTCAGGGTGTCGAGGCTTCGTGTGACGATCTGTGGGCTTGTTGATCGGACTCGGATGTTTGTGTCCACACTGATGCCGAATGCAGCCTTCACCTTCAAGAGTAAAGCCTCGCCTCCCGATTAGTAACCTGAACTCAGCCCGAAAACAAGCCGTGAAGTAATTCATTCGCTCCAATGATAGTGTTTGTTCCTCACTTCTCATCCTCTCTCTCATGCACAGATTCCGAGGGATACAACAAAGAGGAGCAGCCTTAAAACCCCGCAGCTCTTCGAAATCTCGAGGCCCGACCTAGGATGCCAGGAAGTCTCGAAGACCCTCTGAGCAGTAACATTTCCCGCCTTCGGCGGGGCCCCCCAATATGTCCATGAGCTCACAGAGACAACGCCCTCGACCCCACACTCCTAAACGAACGCAGTACAGCAAAGCCCTGATTGTCTCACTGGTAGTCAGAAACCCCCAAATCCTTAGCCCAGTTTAGAAATAACCAACACTCAACTCAAAGCCTGCAAGGGAAGCGCACTGGGGGCACCATGCTCCTGCCGCCGACGCCGCGAGATGCTGGGGAGGAGCCTTCTCCTTTGGACTACGACTCCCGCACCTCGGTCTGGGAGTCAGAGTATAGCCTCCATTGTAGTTCCCTTTTTTGGGTTAGCCAAAATTTCTATTATAGGGTCCTAACCATAAAACTGGTTAACCAAGAAAAGGAACTACAATGGAGACTATAGGTGCTTGCTGTAGGATTGGGTTTCGGTTTTGAGGGCTTTTGGGGGTTCAAGGGTTTCTTTGGTGTTGGGGGCTTGTAGACTTAGGGTTTTGGTGGCTTGGGGAATGTGTTCAGCAACACAGCCTGAAGAAAACCTCGTGCTACCCTAGAAAACCCTGTGCACGGCGATCTACAACTTTACGGAGAGCTGTTCAGCTGAAGCTGAAGATACTTCTGTAACACCAATCAGGGCTCTCGGCAGCTTCACCTGAATGGCGCAGGCCTATGTAAAACTACCCAACAGCTTCCGATTATCACACAAAGCCTGAACCCTGAAAGGTAAAGCCTGCTCTTCTGCGAGAGATGGAAAGAGGTCATTGCACTTTTAAAAAGAAAGGTAAAGCCCGAATCCCGCAAGAAATCTTTCATCCCAGGGCCTGGGTGGTCTTCCATGGCCCCGAGCAAGCCCTCTTGGCCTTTCAGCACCCCGGCTTCCTTGATAGACTGCGTCCCACGTGGGTTATGCGAGAGTGGCTTCTGAGTGGAAAGCATGGTGGATAGACTGATGTCTATATGCATGTATTACGTACACATATTGTACATGTGGAGATGTAGCTTGCGAATTGGACTTTCTCATTCGTATGTGCTGTACGCGGTCAGCCGTTCACGTAGATCGAGCCTGGAGGCAAGTCGGGGTGATAAAGGGATCGTGGGGCTGTGGCTTCGGAGAGCATGTCTCCCATGCTGTCGGATTCAACCAGAGCACAGCTTACCTCCATTGGCAATTCGAAGCCGGCGAAAGAAGAACATAAATCAAGATCAACTCTAAGCGAGCTTGCGGCCCTAAACCTTGCAGCGGACTTAGTATCTGAAGCCATGCCTGCCTTGTACGAGTGTGTGAGTCGAAACCTGCAGGCAAGGAGGCTCGAAAGTCCAACGAGCCCGTTGACAACGAGGAGGAGGAGCAGTCCCCGGGTCCTGGGGCGCAGCTCGGACTTGTTTTTTTTGCCACCCTTAGTATAGGGGCGTAGCCAATTACCCTGCAAATATTCGGTGTCTCCATGGCATCTATCGTATAGTAACCCAACACCCTGTTTTAATTACTAAGGCCATACACTAGACGCTGAAGGCCTTCGAAGGAAGTGTCTCTCCATAGACAGAGAGCACTGGATGAGCTGAATCCGAATCATCCTGCAGGGTTTTGAGGTTTCAAGTAAGACTTCAGTGTTCAAGTGATTGAGGTTTTCCTGGCTGTTTGGGGCTTCGGCGGTTTCGGATTTCGTGGTTTCGTGTTCGGGGGTTTGGGCTTTATGGTTGGATCCATTGCTATTCTCGATGGCTGAGAACGTATGGAGCGTTGGAATGTCCTATATTGGCTCATCGAGTCAGGGTGCAATGCTATGATGTAAAGCAAAGACACTTTCCTGGTCAGATTTCGTGTGGTCTCTTGAGCGCTGCCAGTAGAGCACTGCTACCGGCATAGTTGACTTCACTTGTAAACCTTACTCGAACTGTGAAGGCTTGGATGTTAGTCTGAGAATGCAGGAATCCATGGCTGTGCCACAGCGCCCCAGCCAGGTACACTCCTCTGATGGCCCCGGCCGTAGCCGTCGCTTGCACCCCTCGGCGCGCGCTGAAGGTGCATCCGCCCCTTGGGTGCAGATATGGGAATTTCCCAAAATTATAGGGGTATATAGTAAAGGGATCCTCTAAAAGCTCCTTACAGTCAAGGGATCTATAAGGCTTCTATAAAGGCTGTAGGTATTTTGGGGTCCTTACAATAAGGATCCTACTACTTTGGGTACTCTATTAGGGTCCCCTACTTTCGAAACTCTCATATGCAGTGGCAGCAGCCGCCTTGGACCCCGAAGCCTCAAGCTGCATATAGTCTCCATTGCAGTTCCTTTTCCGGGTTACCTTCTAGGATCCTAAAGAAAATGGGTTATAAGCCAGACAACGAAAGACAATGAAGCAAAAAGCTACAGCATTACTCGATTGGTTCGAATTAAGTAATATGATCTTTTGCGCAGTGGGTTTCTACTTGTTGGGATGCGGGATTTAGGACATCCTTCCGCTATGTGCTGAGGTTCTTCAGAGAGGGCCTGGGTAAGCGGACGCATTTCACGCCGCGGCAGGACGGACGTTGTGAAAACAGAGAATCTCAGGCACCCCAAAGTCACATTCAAGCAAGCTGTTCAAGCCGTTGCGACCTGGGCCGTAGGGAATATTCCTTAACAATTTTGTGTCGCGTGGTTCTTTGCTTCCCAGAAGCTTCGCCCTGGATGCAATCTCGCCCATGGGTTCAAGAGCCGAACCTTATTCCTGTCATGCTGGTGACTGCTAGTGATCTCGGTCCTTTAAGTCTATTCTGAGAGCTGTCCAGTGCCAGGACATCCTCGCACTTCCAAGAGTCTGAAATGTCCTCGCCCGGTTAGAGCCCGCAGCGGGAGAGATTTCGTGAACTGTCGCTTGTAGACTTGTATAAGGTGCTTTGGAAGAAAGGCTTGTCAAGTCTTTGTACAAGGAAACTCTCTCCTCTACGCGCTGGCTGACACCAGAGAGCCCAACACTACCCCTTGCTTAAGACATGGCTTCCTTTAGTTCCACGGTTTTCGGATCTATAGTTCTGACTGTCGCACTATACGCATCTTAAGTCCATAGAGCATTGGGCTCTCTGGGACACCATGATTAACAATGCACCTTCGCTGGCTTTGCAAGACGCAGGGCCGGAGTAGCGACGCGAAGTCGGAACCCCCAAGAATCCATGACAATCACATGAAGTACAGTGCGAGGGTTTAGGGTTTAGGGTATCAGGGATTTAGTGAGTGTGTCCAGGCCTGACTTTGAGAGCATTCGCGAGTGTTGCTTTCGGGTCTGACTCTTGGAATGCTAGCAACGACGACCCTGCGACCATCTACGGCCCTACTTGGTGTGTTTCTGGGAGGGTGTAGACGGAGGTGTTGAAGTGATTGAAGCAAGGCTGCTCATGAGGTGGATGTAGATCTGGGGTTACTGTTGAATGAAGATTCATGCTGCACCGTATGTCCCTCGTCCTCATAGCCTTAGACGCAAGAGAAACGCGAAGCCCTAACAACCCGAGACCCTAAGACCTGACATTGTGCGAAAGGCAAAAAGACCTGAAATCCTCGTATAGTTGCAGGTTCCGAGTTTGCACTCGAAGTTGCAGCTCTCTGCGTTGATGCTCATGATTCAAACCCACAGAAAACCGGAGTGTTTAGTTTGGAGAGGCACAGATGTAGGAATCCTCACAAGGCTTGCCATAAATTTTGCAAATGCTCCTTCAGTCGGACTGTGTGCATATTTCTGCATGTGCTACCTATATATTGTATAGTATAAGGGCTTTGCATGCATTTGCGGGCCCCAGGATTCCAATCACGACGTCCCTGCAAGCGGAAGGAAAGCTTCCAAATGTAGTCAGTGTTTGTGTTTGTTTCGGCCGCGGTGTCGGGGATGACTTGGTGACTTGGCTTCGTGCCAGATGTGCCTGCGGGCTCAATCCAAAACCCAGGTAAAACCCACGAAGCTGCCGCATGACTCCGTATGGCTCCCTTTCTAGTGACATCCCTTGATGTCTCGACCCCAAACCAAACCCCTTGCACCCCACAACTGCAGCCTCAGCCACGTCGGTCACGAGGCCATGACACGCCTACCAGGGCAGCCGCTGGATACATGGCTCAGGCCATCGGCAGGGGCAAGATCCTTAAGGAGTTTCAGAGCCTGGGGCTTTTGTTGTTGAGAGCCGGAACTCTGGATTTTTGTGTTATTAGGGAAACAGAGTTTCGGGCCTTAGGGATTGTTCAGTGGACATTGCCCTACTCCCAAAATTCCAATGCCCGAAGCCGGCAAAGCTTCCAGCTACGAACCCTGACGACCTGTATATAATGCGCCAAAAGCCCGCCACGAATCCTTGAACCCCAGGTCCCGACAAAACCCGATCTGAATCCTAACCCCCTAAACCCCCAAACCGTAAACCCTAAACCCCCTACATCCTTATCCCTAAACTAGACCCCCTAAAGAAGCCCGCCGGCCAGGTTAAAGCAGGATGAGGCGCAGCTACAAAATTTCAGCCCGGACCTCAGGTGAAAGGGAGCGAGTTGCTGACCGAAAACCCTAAGGGCATTCATTATAGGGTTCTTGTGGCCCCTGTGTTCAGCCCGGTTTTCATTTGCCCGGCTCAGTCAGCTTCTCTTCGCTGGAAGGTTCCGCGAGCTTGCGGATTCAAGGTGTGGGAGAGGCCGGCCACGGTCGTTTCGTCGGTGTGTGGGTATTAGAGTTTAGGGTTTAGGGTATAGTATGGTATTGTTGTATTGTGCTTTGTTTATTGGGGTTCTTCGTGGTCTTGTTGGGCACTGTGGGGAGGTTACTCGGGGCTTGAGAGATGTGGATTTGAATTACGATGGTATCGTGGGATTAAATATAAGGCTTCGGCATCTGAGGGTTTCTGGGTTTGGGGTTCTGGGTTTACAAAGTGCAGAAGGCTTGTGAGGTTTGTTGTCTCGCCGGTGGCTTTGTTATGGTTGCCAGTGTTCCAGCCCGAAGCGCCTAAGGCTGCCGGCCACGAGAAAGGGCCGCCACCTTTAACTGAAGCCTCTTACAGGTGTCAGGCAAAGAATTTACATACCGTAGATATCCTCAAGGCTCTACTAACTAGATCGAAAATACTGCAGAAATCCTGTTGCGATCAGGCTTTAGCCTTTCTGTCACACCTTCCAAATCCCAATCAAATATGCGGAGAGTCCGCGCCCCAGATCCCTTTTGATATAGAGGTCTGAATATCGGTAATAAAATGCCTTGTAGCCCAGTGTAGTCTGCACATACCTTTTTTCAAGATGCACCGAAAATCCACAACCCTGTTCCAGTCATGCAGCCCCGTTCTATGACTTCGTGTACACCCCAAGCTCCTGAAGCTCCAACCCTCAACCCTCAGCCCTAAATCCCTAAGCCATAAACCATCAAACCCTTGAAGGTAGTACCTGAACCTTAAACACTGAACCCTTAAGGGTTCTTGCATGGGTTCCTTTAGAAGTTCCCTTGAAGAGTGTTGGACTGCCGCGGAGAGGCATGCCGCTTTGCCCGAGAGTTGCTATTGCAGCTCGCGCCGGCTTTTGAGGAGCATATAGCCCGGACCTCGCCGAATTCGCAGGGAGTGCATCATGTTGAGGGGCTATGGTTTAGAGGTCCTGGGATTCAGGGTTGAGTGCAGTGAAGTCGGAAGACCTGGCTCAAAAAACAGATCCTGAGGCTTCACTCGGCTTTGTGATGGGGGTGTCATGTTCAGTTGAAGGCGAAGCTGTTGTTTCGGGCAGGTGCAACGTTGGCGGTTTTGGGTTCGAGGGTGCAGATGTTTAGGGCTGCACGGCGCAGGAGGGTTGGGTGATCCATATCCTGGTTCATGCTACAGGGCGTCATACTGCTTATCCTGTTTGATGGATGTTGCAGGCACCGGGTGTGGATAGGATGAGAGCAGCAACTTGATTTGCTTAGGACTGACAGGTGTGAATGTTTCGGTTCATTGGCTCAGAATCTACACGCCCAGACCCCATCTTCGCAAACCCTTCATGCCTATGAGCCTTACTTGCTGTGTGCGAGTGTGAGAGTCGAAGGAGCCCCTTCGAAGATTGCGTAACGATTCTGTGAGCCCCGAAGCAACCTTCAGGAAATCAGCATCTTGATCCTGTAAGCCTATTCTGTTAAAGCCTTTGACGCCCCTGTATTAAACCCTATAAGACAGTATGAATGGCACCCTTAAAGGTACCCGTTAAGAGAACATTGTTCCGGCCCCGATCTTACCGTTAAGAAGGCCCAGTCCTGAAGCCCCAAGCCTCAATATAAACCCTCCAAGCCCCTAATTTCATAACCTACGATAATTCTAAAGCCTAAGCCTCCAAGTGCACGACGCATAACTCTAAACCCTAAGCCGCTAAACCAACAAAAATGAGCCTAATGCCGCACCTCAGCGAAGGCCGCCCTCGCCTATCATAGGGACGTCAACGCGCTCGCGCCTCAGGGATTCAGGTTCAGGGAGTTTAGGGTTTAGGGTGCTTTAGGGTTTGGGGTTGATGTTGTTTCGAGCTTTATGGTTTACGGTTTCACGAGGTTCTCCCGACATTCTTGAACGGCCTACCTACAGGTTGTGATGAGTGTTGGGAGGGTCGTGATTGCGGCGCGCGGAGTTTTGGGGACGAGAGAAATTTGAAGAAGAGGTGAAATCTTCTAATGCAGCTGCAAGCATGCACAAACGGTTCCACGACTTGCCCAAGCTTCGCTGGAGGTTTAAAGCATGGTTTCGTCGCTGATACTACCGGCTAAAGGGCTTCATTGAAAAGGAGGGAACGGAAATGCACCTCTAATGTCACTTACAACATCTTACAACCCCGTCAGAGGTTTCCTGAGTATTTACTGGACCAGGTCGTGATTGATTTGCAAATAGAGTTCTGATTAAGTCGCTCGTTCCCTCAAACCTAGCAGATGAAAAACTAGTCTAGCTGAGGGCTGGGCCCACAACGACTACTACAAAGTGTAGGGTAGTGATAGCCGGGTAGCCCAATTGTGAGCAACATCGTAAGTAGATGCTGATCTAAGTCTATGACAATCAGAACAACAGTTCTATTCGCGCCAAGGTTATCCTCATATGCACAGTCCGTGGAAGGATGCTGAACTGGTGAGACCGAATCGGAAAAATGATGAGTCACCACTGTTTCTGGCTCACGGCGAGATTCTGACATGTTGGTGTTCGCCGGAGGGGACAAAACCCCAACCTAAGAGTGCCTTTCTCCTCGGAGGCACAACATTCTCATCGACATGTCCGAAGGCCCAAAGCCCAAGTATGGCTGCTTGGCTGCATCAAGATCACCTCAGGCGCTCATATAAGACACTGTCTTAACAAGATCCTCCTAAGTGACCGAAGAAGCTGCTCGCAAGACCCAAACAAATGCAATCCCGCAACGAGACCTCATGGCCTCAAACCCTGAACCGTACTACTCCACCTACTCACCCCCCGCATGAAACAGGAGGGAAGCAAGAAATAAAAGCAGAGAAATAGGTAGAGTTCTAATTACTAGTATTACCTGGACCACGACGATCACTACTACTGCTACTGCTAGTATACCATGACTATACAACAAGAGTGTTGCCATACCCATGCCAGTAGTAATATGGCGTTTTCAATGACCACGATGAGTCAGTTCTCAATGTGTATTCTACAGGTACACCTAGTCGCAGTGGCTTGGTATCACACCACAGATTGCGATCACACCGAACTCTAAGACTTCACCTGCGCTTTGAGTACATACTTGGGCTGTTAAGGTGTTCCTATATAATAGCTACTGTAAGGCCTACGTTATGTACTACACGGGCACATGAAAGCATGCCCTTTCTAGTACCGTTTACAGGGAATCCTCAGAGGAACCCCATAGATCATAAACCCGAAACCCCTATTATGGTGTCGTTATGGTACAGTCTGTAGATCCCTTGAAGGAACCCTTAAAGGAACCCCTATAGATCCCTTAACGAAATCCTTGAAAACCTCTAGATCCCTTAAAGGAGCTCTTAAAGGAGCTCTTAAAGGGACACCTAGAGATCCCTTAACGAAACCCTTGGAAAACCCTATAGATCCCTTAAAGGAGCCCTTAAAGGGACCCCTACAGATCCCTTCAGCGAACCCTTCAAGGAACCCCTATACTTGGAGGGTCCTGGGACTTTGTAAGTAAGGTTAGAAGTACATTAATTGGGGCTATAGGTACTTATACGTATAGTTACCTTGTTTACATCCCCGCTTACTAAGTCCCATGATCCTTTAGGTATACGTATAGTTACCTTGTTTACATCCCCGCTTACTAAGTCCCATGATCCTTTAGGTATAGGTATAGTTACCTTGTTTACATCCCCGCTTACTAAGTCCCATGATCCTTTAGGTATAGGTATAGTTACCTTGTATATATCCCCACTTACTAAGTCCCATGATCCTTTAGGTATAGGGAAATGAACGGCAAAGTGCCGAGGCCTGGTTGACTTCGGCCTGGCGGTTGACGTGCAAAGCTGGCGCGGCGACCCTGAGGAGGGCGGCCAGGACGGCACGGCCGTCACTAAACCCTGAAGAACCTACCTTTTTAAGGACTTATATAATAAGAAAATCATAATAAGGAACCCTAAAAGGTAAATTCTTTGGGGTCCACGAAGGGCCTGAAGTTGTTGGTTGAGGGCTCAGGGCTTATAGGGGTTAAGGTTTATCGGCTTCAGGGTTTGTAGGGTTCAGGCTTTGTTTCGGGTTTATATCAGGCTTTAGGGAAGCCGCAGGTCCATGGCGCCAAGATTCTTCACAACCCTGTCGGCTCGCCTGAAAGAAGATAATTACGATGCTAGACGTTATATGTTCTACTGTTTTGAACAGTACGCACAGAGTACGCAAGTTTAAGCCGCAGGCAACCCTAGGCCATTGATCGCAATTCCGAATCCGAATTCCATCCCATCATAGACTATTGTCCTTTCGAGATGCTGCTGAGTGGTGTTGAAGGAAAGTGTTCGTGCCTCCGCCCAGAAACCTATGAGGCTTGACTGCTACTTCGAAATCATTGAAGCTGAAAAGCATTTCATTTAATAGCAAACCGATTCTGTTCAGGTCTGCCCTGCTCCTATTGATGCAGGTCGTTTCGATTTCATTGCTACAGTATTTAATTGATACTAATTTAGTATCAGTAGTGACTCGTAAGAATGCATCAGCAACATGTGAAGCCATCATTTCACTGCCACTGTCCTTGAATTCGCACGTCAACCTTTGTTCTCCTGCAGGAGCGGCCGGCACCCTCCCGCAATACCCGCGTAGGGCAGGCGCTGCTCAGGGAAGTCAAAGGGAAGGGTTCTCAGCTTTTGGATAATCTTGGACCCCCTCCATGACAACCGCGACAACACGGGCTGTGACAAAAGATTCCAATACCACGGCCGCCAGAACTTTTTGATTAGTCAGGGTGCTCTTCAAGCGAGTGGAGGGTTGGGCCCATGGAGGATTTCCCTCGGAAAGTCGAAACATGAGCTTTGCGTTAGGGGCATGAGGGTACTCATGCTCCAACTCTCTGGTGTCCACTGTAACTTACGCTGTGCAGTACGAGCCTGGTTTGGTAGCTCGTGCCGAAGCCATCCTTGAAGATCTGGCTTTCTGTTTCTGTGAGGGTTTAGGGTTTAGGGTTGCGATTTGGGTTCACGGGTGAAGGAAGCAGAACTTCGCTAGGAGTGTAAGTTGTTTGGGGATCCTGGAGTTGATGTGATGTTATCCCAAAAGCCCAAGGGTATGAGAGTTTCTGCGTGGTGTGCGTTGTGGGGCTAATTTTCCCGTCAGCTGAAGTACCCCACAAAGACGCACCTTGAACCGCCGGCCTTCTGAAACATAAACCCAGACCTTCCAAAATCCCTTAATTCAGAAATATATATACCTTAATTCATATAAGGGGTCCTATTATAATTTAAGGTATATTCATTCCTTAATTAAGGGATTTTGGAAGGTCTGGGAACCTCAGATCCGAACGCAAAGCCCCAAGCCTCAAGCTTCTTTACAACCGGTTACCTGTAGTCCCAGCCTTGGAGCCTGCGAAATACCGTAGATTAGTAGATGATGGCTTCTTCAGCATTAGGAAGCTGCAGGTATAGACTATCCCGACTATACCTTAACCCTGAAGAACCTAGCTTTTTAAGGACTTATATAAGGAAGTCATAATAAGGATGCCTAAAAAGGTCGATTCTTTAGGGTTAAAATTAGACCAGATGAAGGATGGCGCAACCTCTTGGCATCACTTGGATGTGGGTGGGGACTGCCGTGGCCCCAGGCTTTGGGTTCATTGTAGTGCTACCAGGACCCCCCTTAGGGCCCTTTAATGGAGCCCTTATGGCCTTATGGCCCTTAATAGTGGGTATTTGGGGTATGTTAGAGGGTAGTTGGGGGGTCTAGGCAATGTCTCAACAGACTTGGGAGGGGAGGTTGGCGGTTTTCCTAGTTATTTTGCGGAGCCATGAAGTGTAGAAGCCTCGACGAAACAAGTGCCTCGTTTCTTGCCGAGGTCGCTATTGGCCGGTTTCTGCATGGGCCGGATTCCCGTTTCTGCACCCTTTGGGTACCGATTAGCAGCTAATAGCAGCTTCGGGGCTTTCATTGGTTCCGGGGATCTGGGAAAAGAGGGTTCAGCATTGAGGGCTGGTGCGGTAATTATCGGATTTGGAACATATGGCTGCAGCATATGTGCGGACATGTCGGGGGGTTGGTACAACCTGCATGCACAAGGAGTTGCAAATCAACGAGTTGTGTTTTAGGGTAGGATATAAGGAGTATTCGGGTCAAGGTTTCCTTCTTGTTCCGGGATATACATTCCCCATCCTCAGACCTGAAACTTACGATCAAACTTATAGCATCCCATAGCCCCAGAATGTTTGCAGACATATCGACTTCTTGTACACAGCCATGCAGGAGGCAAAACATATCGACCAAGGGCCATGATTTCCCGGTTACCTCAACTCATGGCCGTAGGATCAGAGCGTGTGGAATGATTTTGGTTGGTGGGTTTCGCATGAGCTTCTGGTCTAGAGGGGGGCAGGGTGGGGGTCTCGGCCGTGGTTCTTTCAGCGATGCTGAGCCACATTCATCCAGTGTTTGAGGTCCAGTTTTTGCTCGGCTGGACAGAATTGGAGTCGGGCACCTAGTTTGAGAACACATGGGCGCAGCCTCAACCGTTGCGCAGTTTGGGGGCCTGAATATTTACTGCTCTTTTTGATCACTGGAGTCCTCGGGTTCTACAATACAAGTGCAATATAATATGCACCACAACAGTATTGTGATTATTAAGGCAGGTCTTTACAGCATATGCAAGATTCCTTCCTTTCGTCTTCTTTTCAGCTTCCCGAAATTCCCAGACTCAGACAGACGAGTCTCGCCATCCTCCGAACAAGATGTTTGCATTCGCAGCTTCATGCATCAGCTCTCGCCTGCGACATGGGACACCCAGTAGGTGTACCATCGATCACCACGCTGTGCCTAAGGGCAGCGGATAATGTATTTACATGTGGTTTGCGGTTTTGATAGGACAGTCTGATGTCTTGGATCTTCGGGGTTAGGTTGAGGGCTGCGGGACAAGGGTTTGATGGGTTAGGGTCAGGGTTGAATGATTGAAACTTAAGGGCAGGGGTCATAGGGCTATTGGGTTCTGCGTTCGGAGTTCGAAGACTAGCCGACAACACCCGGAGTTTGTAGTTGAAGAACTCGACAACAAACACAACCGTCCCTTGTGCTTTCTTCAGGGCTATTCTAAAGAAAGCTAGAAGAGCAACAGGATCGTCCGAGAGCTCACCACCGAAGGCCTCATGAATTCCGGAACCTTAGATCCCTGAAGTCTTTTGCCTGCGCCAAGTTGCAATCCAATGCTGCGTTCCGAATATCGGACGCGGTTGGACATGCACTCTCTCGGCCGGGAACTCGGACAATATGAATTTCAGGACTCGATGGGATCACGTGCGCGAGTATTAGCATATTCACACTCTTTTTGTTGTTTGTTTCAGCTACTATTGCGATGTGTACGCCGGCGCTTTGGCTCCGTCGGAAACCGCCTCGGCAAGCTTGTCGGCACTTTTATTTCAGGTTCTCGAGCTCCCTGAGCAGAAGTTACTTACCAGACAGGAATCCTAAAGATGCTAGGAATCCTAAAGCTGCGCACCTCAAGTCTTCGTTGAGTAGATAACTCTTAATTTATGAACTTTTGGTCTCTTATGTGACTTCCTTCCACGTCAAACGGTCTGCCTTTCCTAGGAGCCATGGACTAGGAGAAAAAGCATCGAAGCTTCGTTTTCGTGTGTTGAGCCCATGCTCAGAGCTTGTTTCGAGGGACGGTCTGAGCATCAGTTAACGAGTGCTCTCAGGAGCCGAGGCATACATACTCGCTACAAGCTGGGATTGACCCGAAATTCTGAGACAATGTCACTCTGACCTTTGCATAAAGACAGACTTCCACTGTCTAGATCACTTGTCGGCCTTCGTGCCATACCTTGAACCCAGTATGTTTGCTTGACTTGTGAAACCATTTATGACACCGACTCTGCTTCACATCCAGACCGGGCAAAAGCAGACACGACCCATCGTCTACCAATGCTGCCGAGGTCTCACCGCGTTGCAGGTTCTAGTAGAAACAATGCGCAGCCCTCAGACACAGCGCCTGCAGGGACGGCTTCCAAGCTCAATGAAGTGGTTGAGGGGTTTGAGTTCAGGGTTCATGTCTCGCCATAGCGGCATGCTTTCAAGCCAAGGCTCCATGCTGGGGCATGTTGTGGATGAGGGCCGCTTTCACAGCACCAACGGTAACTTTTCAAAAGTCAATGCTCTTGTCTGGTAGTGGAACTTCAGGGCAATGAGCTTTCCTTGGTAGCAGAAACCACCTCTCGTGACATCCTCCGGCTCTGTCGGCAAAGAGTCTCAGGCCAAACCAAGGGTTCGGGATGAGCAGTTTGACTTGCAATCTTGCTCGGGCCAATACATGACAGAGATGTCTGCTGCCAGACGAGGAAGCTAAATGCCCTGGACAAAAGTTGGGCCTACAGGAGCTTTTGTATTTACCAGAGCTCCGGCACCGGTGAGGGATCTAGTCAGCCCGAATTCCAGCTTCGAGGTGCTTATAAACAGAGCACGAAACCGTACATCCTGGAGGCCAAACCTGACAGTCACACCACGGCATCCTAGCCAAACTTCGATGAAAGAACGCCCGAAATGTTTCAGAAATTTGTATACCCTATAAGCCCCTACAAGATCCCTTTCCACGAACCCTATAAACCCCTATAGATCCACCCTATGAAGCTGTAACCGTAACCCAAACCGGAAGCAACTCGCTCAGGCCACCCGACATAACTTTGCCCGCTGCGCACAGTGCAGGATTGCAGGGGCACAGGGTCTGATGGGTTTTGCTGTCTTCGGGATCCCCAGCCAGGAACCCTGATCTCTTCGAGGGCTGGCTGAGGCATGAAGTTTCTGATAAACACAGTGATTCAGCCATTAACGGCGACTGCTAATGGTACGACGGCTGCTGGCAATAGTCCTTCCCCTACTGCTGCTGACACTCTTGGTTCTTCTACTCATGCTGCTCGTTCCTTTCCAACTACAGTTTCTTTTTTCATACTCTTGAGACACGGCTCTTGATTTCCACGAAGCTTTTGAGGAGATGTCAGCACATGCTCCTATGATATGTTTAAAGGGGCACCCGAGCATAAGCTGTTGCCTGGGATATGTCTAGTCGTTAGTCAACTTCAAGAGATTGTAATATCGCAACATGGTATATTCAGGTTCTACGTGGTCAGTTTGCAGCTAATAAGCTATCGCAGAAATTAGCAAGCATCCGACACCGCGAAGCCAAGACAAAATTGAGAGTCTTCGTTTCCTCGACTCATTCATGGTCATTAGGTGAGCTACTAGGCCTTAGGGTGGACAGGGCACTGGTGTGGCGAGTGAATCCAATCTTTTTTGCCCCGGCACTCTACATCATCACAACGAGTTCATGTTTGACAATGTTTTTTGTGTTTGTTCTGATCTATGTTTTAAGCGCGTGTTTTTAAGATTAGTCCAAGGGCCCAAGGGGGGCTCGGGAGTCTACCTGGTTGCCCTCTCTGTTTTCAAAACCAATGGTTATGTTCACACGCCACAACAGTCCTTTCTTTTAGGTTTTGGATCTGAAGTTTAAAGTTCAAGGCCAGGGTAGTGTTCGAGGCAAGCCCCGAACCCTGGTGAAATCCGGGGCTCTGGTATACACACACACACACTCATTAGCTGGAGCTTCCATGAAAACTCGTGAATAAAGCACGAACGTAGAAGTTGCATGAGCCCGCAGCTTCTCGGTGTAGAAAAGCCTTGAAGCCTATTATCTGGGCCGGGGGACGGCAGAGATTAGTTACAGTTTAGCAAACACGCATACATACCTTTGGATTATCTCGGACGCGAATCCTTTGGCCTTCAACTCTGACATGGGCTGAACAGATTGGCATCCAGGCTTCAACCCCAAATAGACGTTTGTGTATAATTACTGGGAGACGAACATAGACTCTACTGCTGATGGTTCAGGCCACTAGCTGTCCGCTAATTTTTTTCATTTCTACACATCAAGGCCCAAAAACCAAAGCCCAACCCGAAACCCCAAGAGGAATTCCGAAGTGTCTCAAAGTTGAAACCAGGAGAAGTGACAAGTGACATTTAACCACCTGTACCCTAATCCCTAAACCCAAGACAAGTGATGTTTCAACCCCCAAACCTAAAACTCGCAAAGGGTCTTGGTGCCCAAGGACCTACTAAGTACCTATTAGAATGGTACTTGAACCCTTCAAGCCCTAAACCCCGATAAGCCCTAAACCCAGGAGAAGTGATATCAGAAATCCACAAACTGCGCTCGGCGTGGGAGCCGTGGCCTCAGCAAATCTGGAGCTTTGTGGGAAGTCCTACCCACAAACTGAGCCCCGAACACCCAAACTCTAAGCTCTCAGACACTAACCCTAAGGTAGAAGCCAGAAAGTTGGAATATGATTATCCTAACCCTTCCATGGTAAATTATAGGGTATCCTACCATGAAACCATATTCCAACTTTCTGGAGTTCCCTGTAAACCCTAAACCCTAAACTCAGACCCTAAAGCCGACCCACCTATGGAACCTCGCCTGGCATGTCCGAGTTGTGAGCTCCGGCATTTCTAGATCCTAACTCAAAACTCCTGAACTCCTACATAAGACCTGAGCTCCCAAACTTCTCAGCTCCGATACGCCCTTACCTTCTTCAATTAGTTACCATAATACGGATCTTTAGTGAATAATAAGGTTTCTTCATCATGGTACCTTAATGTAAATCCTTTAGGAGGAACCCAGTCAAGCCGAGGCGATACTGGGCCATGGTTACACCGCTCCATAGCCGCCTGATGGAAACGTTCCACAACGGCGGAGATTGGGACGTGCTCAAGGCAGGTTGAGTCTCGGGTCTGTCAGGGCGTTTAAGGGTTTGTTTTAGGGCTTTGGGTTTAGCTTTTAGGCCAGGCTGAGTCTGGGATTTTCGGGTAAGAGAGTTTAGGATCTGAGGGTTTAAGACCGGCTAAATCTGGCGGGTGGTCGGGTATATCAGGGTTTGGGGAGTAAGGTTCGGGGTCCTAAAGTCTTCGGGCTTTCAGGGTTTAGGGTCGTACGGTCTTCGGGTAAGAGGGAAGAGGGTTTAGGATGGTTTAGAGTTTTGTGTCTAGGAATTGTTATTGTGGGTCGGTATGTTGTCTCTTAGGGCTTTGCAGGGTGGGGTTCTGACACTCGACATCGATTACGGCCACGTTGGGATTTCGAATGGGTTACGGCCAACACCCCGAACCCAAAGCCCAACCCAACATCAGGAACTGAAACCACCACCGCAAAGCCAACAAGCCGAAGCCCTAGAAGCCTCACAGTCCATGGGCTCTAACCCACAAAACATCCGAGTGGCTCTCCCTAAACCCTAAGGCTCAAAATCCCAAAGTAAACCGACACCCAAACCTCTAAACCCAACCGAACCACCCAAGAAGCCATAAACCCTGGGCATCATAATCCCAAACTTTCCCGAAGCCCAACCCCCTTTTACAAAGCCCAATAGAAACCAGCCCAAACCACTTTCAAAACACAACATAATCCATAACCCAAAACCCAAATCCCTTTTAAACCCCAACAAAAACCAGCCAACGAAGCTCGTCGCGGTCTGCCTCGGAAGGCTCACTGCCTGGACTCCAACGTCCACGAGGTCATCGCCTCGAAGTTGCGCAGCCTCCGTGCCGGGCCCAGGGATCCCCACGCGTTGTTCATGGGGGCTGTTAGGGCTTTAGGGATCTTTAGGGCTCCCCTTTACTTTAAGGATTCCTCTAAGGGGTTCCATAAGTATCTTAAGCAAGGAGTTCATCCTAACTTAAACTACTGGCTGCTTGTGGCGGGTTTTTCACATAGTTGCTGCTGTGCATTCTTTTGTTACTGCATAGACCTTAAGGTTATACGGAGCTTGATATGAGTGTTTAAGGTCAGGTGCCTTCGTAACTTACGGGGTTCATCGAAGATCGACCGATCGACCGCCGAGTTTTGGGTGTTTCAGTATAATCTGCTTTGGGTCCGTTTGTACAAGGTTGAAGGTTCCACTGGGGCTTTACTTTTAGAGTAATCTTCGAAAAATCGCAGCAGACACTGAGCCCTGCCACTACCCGACAACCAAGCATGTGAAGCCCTTAGCCCTGAAGGAAAAAGTTGAACCCCCGGAAAGATCCAAAGCCTGTTCGAAGTCTCTGAAGTCTTTGCCCGAGGATTTTTTGTGGGCTGCTGAATTCGATGTTGTGTTTTGTGCTTCTGTTTAGGCACAGTGTTAGATTGATTTAAGGTGTTTGAAATCGGTGCTGAGGGCCTTAGGAGGATCTGGATTAGCAACAAGCCTCGAAAGAGCAGCTTCAGAGATGTGGGAGTTTGTTTTTCCTGAGGGGTGCTTATTTTGGGTGTTTACGTCACACATTAAAAACGCTACTGTCTAAGGTCTGTAGCCAGGTCTGAGGATCCTGCACGTGCTTCACTCGACTCGTCGTGGAAGCTGTCAAGTTTCGCGCAGATGTAACACTGGAAGCTCAAATCCGCAGAAGGCCAATCTAAGTTACTCTGAGGGTCTGTCGCATCTTTTGGGTCTCTCGTCGGGGGTCTTTCCCATAAGGGGTTTGGGTTTTCATCATTTCATCAGGGCCCGCTGTTTCATGAAACTCCCACTTCGAGACACCTTGAGAGGTCTCCGCGATCTTGTGAAGCCTGCCAAGAGGCTTGCAAGAATGAAGTAAGAGTATCCCCCTGAAGTCTCGCTAGAGTCCGCTAGAGTAAATGTATTAAACTATGCAACAAAACATCATAATGGACCCAGGCACATGTAAAAGGTTGAAGGCCCCTGTGCTGTGCTTCCCCCGCGCAGCCCCATCACACTCAGGTGCTGCCATCATCAAAACAATCGCGGTTGCAGCCTCGGCGTGATCCGGTCAGTCCCTGTAATATTTAATTTCACGACATTCTGATGGTGGCACGTTTAAAGTTAACCCGAAATCGGACAACCCGACTCTACCCTAAAGCCTCCAGACCGTCGCACAAAGAACGGTTCTCTACTGAGCAGCATTGGGGGACGCAGGCAACCTCCCGTGTGAGGCGACCCCAAAGGTAGAAGCCTCCTCTCCCGCCAGCATTTCACTGGAGGATCTCAACATGACGAGAGAAGAGTTGCAAGACGTGTCATGGCGCTTATAGATCTGTAGCAGCCATAAAACAAATCGCGAGATGGTGGCAATAGCATAGAAATCGACCACCATGAGTCCCAAGGACCCAGAGCCCCAAATCCTTGCAGCCCTGCAGCTCTAAAGTTAGCTTAAGCCCGGATGCTACCCGAAACCATGAACCTGAACTGCGACACCGGGAAAAATAAAAAAAACTCTACAGCACCGAAAGCAAAGAGCCCCAAGGCTTGCAAGGAGCTGCCAAATAGCGACCCACCAGGCCTGGGAGAATCAGGGGCTGACCGGTTTGTGGTTCCGGGGCCTTGCGAAATTGTTTCGGGATCTGAGTCCACTTGTACACTACGTTCTTATGGTGGTAGTAGTGACTCCGTAGTGTGTAACTGTGTAATTGAGTAGCCTAAGGTTGTGGAGGCATTCAGACACATCTAGATGTAGAGCACTGCCACTTAATTACTAACACTCTTCTGACAAAGACCTCCTGCGCCGCATGACACGTTTGAGTGCGCTGACCCCCTGACAGCGGCAGTCTACCCCAAACTCTTCTCGAGCCGTCCAGGCCTAAGCAACAAAGTGTCCAAACACCGCCCTCGACAGGGTTCCCCACCGACTCCTCAGCCGGGCACCCGGTCAAGCTTGGAGGTTGTCGCAGGATTTGACGTGTTCTGTGGCTTAGGCGTTTCTTCTGCATGTTCAGTGTGGCAGTTGCTTTTGGCTGTCAGGGGTTTCAGTCGTTTGTTGTTTTCCAATTTTCGCCTGCATACTGGTGGGAATCAGTGCTGAGATTAGAGTTTAGGATTTAGGTTGAGGGTTTGGGGTTCAGGCGCCGGAGAGCTACATGGTAAGACGGCTTTGACCAGCACGGTTTGAGGTGGTCCGTTTAGTTATAGGGGTTCTTGGATTTGGAGGACGAGGCACCTTTGTGCGGCTTTGTCGCGTTATTCTACATACTCGCTGTAGATCTGTCAGGCAGTGACGATCTTTAGCAGGGCTTCTGAACCTACTGTGGTGTATCATCCAGGTCTGGGGTTGATTTAGCGCTTTCTTGGGTGTTGTGGCACACTAGGGGGGGGGGCTCAAGAGTGTTTTCATCTTTCAACGAAGTTCAGAAAAAGCACGACTCGTCTACGAGTCTCGACGATGATTAACACAACCCCGGGGCGCCCTTCCACCCTGGTACCTGGTGCCAGCTTGAATGCAAAGTCGTTTAGCTAGGCTTGCCGCAATGGTTTAGGGTTCAGGATTTAGGGTTTATGGTTGGTGGTTCAGGGTTCAGGGTTTAAGGCTTCGGGTTTAGGGTTCACTTCCAGGTCCTTTACAGAACGATCTGATTCGTTGTGGTCTGTCGAGTCTCTTCATTCTGGAAACTTTCCTTTTGCTCCTCCCGTTTCCACACCACCAGAAAGTACCTTGATCCTTGAGGTCCAGGTGACTTGAAAAGTCCCCAAACCGTTGACACCAAACCTTATAACAATTCAAGCATCTTGCCCCGAAGGTAGGACTTCTCTCCGCCTTGCTGCTTCTCATCGGCTGCGGCGATCGCTCCGACGAGGTTTTCGCGAGCCGGAATGTCCCAAAACAGAAAACCCGACAGTAATTGCTGAGACTCGAAAGAGCCGGTCTTTCTTGATTTGCCTGATGCATGCAGAGGCGCGGAGTTGTGATGATGCTTCCGTGGTGTGGTTAGCTTGCATCGGTGCCATAACTGGCTGAAGGATCTTGAAGCCCGAAACGCTTGACCCTGAACCGTAAAGCCTGAGCCCATGACGCTTGGGTTTCCTAATCCTGGTTCCCCCGGAATCAGGCGGTCCAACTTTGAAGTGGCTTGTGATTTTTCCTCCGTCCAGGATTGCCTGCTGAATGTCCCTAAGGCGTTGTCGTGTTCAGTAATGCAGGACACAGAAAAGCTCCATCATCCTGATACCCTCAACCCCCAAATCCAGAAACCTGAAACTCCTAAACACCTATTGCCACGAAACCAACAGACAGCCTTGAAGACCAAAAGCCAGAAGCCCCCGAAGTTTGAAGCTCTAAGGTTATATGCACAATCAAGATGGCATGGGTTTAGGCTTCAGGGGTTTGCCATCAGTGTCCAGGGCCTTCGCCAGTCCCTTGAGGTGCAGGCACAGGTGAAGTATGAGCTGGCATGCTAAGCATAGCTGCTGAGTGGATAGACTTTACATTTTTTTGGGATAATCTTGCCCACTATAAAACTAAAAGTGTGCACTTTGGGGGGGGGGCTTATGAACTCAGCTACTAACTAAGTGTATACCGCGAAACCCTAAACCCACTTAAGGCTCGGAGGCATGAGCCCGAAACGCCCAAAACCCACGCTCTCCTTCCGCGCCCTTGGGAGGCAGAGGGCACCATCGGGCCTACTGCAGAAGAGGCTGGCTTTGTTTTCTGGAAAGGGTACTTGGAGGCCCTTTTGACTTAGTATGTCTACTTAGTATCCCCTAGAAACCCCATTATAATCCCCATAACCCACCTTACTAACCCTACTTACTAAGTCAAAAGGGCCTCCAAGTAGGAGTCTTGGGCTTATGGAGTTTGGGACTCGGGGGTGTAAAGTTTTGGGTTTGTGCTAGGTTCGATGGTTTGCTACACCTTTCCCGCCAGCCGTCACAGCCCGGATGCAAAAAACAAGGGGGGATCCTGATGCGCCGCCCTAAGTGCTGTAGCCCACTTTCTAGAACAGATGTTGTTTTAGGGAATCTGGGCTCAGAGCTTCCCCAATGTGATATTCTACTGGCAGTGTTTTGAGTTCGCTACCAAGTAGCGACCTGTACTTTGGCCGTGTTCAAGATGACCTGCGGCAGTGGTAGTCATGATGCTGGTAGTGGTGGCGGTAGTCTAGATCAAGATGTTGTTCACGGTCATGAGAACGGTCATGGCACTGCAGATGACGGAGAGAAGCATGGTAATCGACTGATCAGTGGCCAGGTGGATGAATGACTTGTTGGTGACGGCCAGGGTGCTGCTGCTGGTGATGGTGATGTGGTGCTGAAAATAGTTTGATTACTGCAGACTCTCATTGCGTGATCCTGACCCCGTTCGTTGATAGGCATTCCACTAGCAGGTTGCTGATAACAGGTATCCTGTCATGCCTCTTTTCAGAGATGCATGAACTAGTTAATCGCAGGTTTAGTCAATGTGGACTTTGCCGGTCGGTGTGCCAGTAGCAACAGGGAGATGTCCAGATGCCGCTAGATCAAGGCTCAGCCGGTTCGGACGTCCAGCAGCTAAGGGTGACTTTGATTTAGATTCCTCCTAAGCAAGTACTAGGACTCAGAACAATGATGATGGCTAGGCACGTGTGCAAACACACACACACACACACTTGCAAACAGCTCTTTTCAAAAGAAGTCGACTGCCTCATGTGTGAGTGCGGGCCTTTCAAGTTCAATCTTGCGCCGGTTTCGGGTTTTACCGCAGCTCTGATACTAAAGCCCAGCCCCAACCTAAGCCCTATATCTCCCAAAACAAGCCGTCAACCTAAGCCCTATGAGCCTTTTGTTAGCCCAAGAGAGTCCAAACTAAAGTGTAATCTTAGCCTACAGTAAGCCCGGTACGCCTTTAAGAATGGCTTCAACTGCAGGTCCCGGGACCCGCCGTGTGGCGGCAGGTGCGCCTCCTCATCGAGAAGGCCATTTCTCGGGGGCTTAAGGCTCCATGGGTCTACTTGGAGGCCCTTTTGACTTAGTAAGTAGGGTTAGTAAGCTGGGTTATGGGGATTATAATAGGGTTTCTAGGGGATACTAAGTAGACTTACTAAGTCAAAAGGGCCTCCAAGTAGTGTTTGGGGCTTTGAGGGATCCTCCCGGAACCCATCAAAAGGCTGTTACATATTCTAAATGCGTTCGAATTCCAGGTACCCTGGTTCAAGAGTCTAAACTTGGAGGATCATGGGACTTAGTAAGTACAGTTACCGTATTCATAACCTTACTTGTCAAGTCCCCTGATCCTCCAAGTAGCCTGGGCTGAGGGCAGATCCGGCTCGCGGGCTTCAGGATTTCAAGTTTTACGGCTGTTTTTGTCCAAGACCTGTCGAGAAGTCAGGGCTTGTGGTTGCAGTTTTGTGAACCCTAAACCCTACACTTTAGGGCCTCCGTGCTGTGGGGCCAGACTTTAGAGCGCTTTGTGCATTGGGAGTTTGGTGCATGGTTCTGCTCCTTCTCAAGGAAAGTCGAAAGCTTCAATCGCAAAAAAGGCCCGAAAACCCCAATATGAAGTCCCAAGCAACAGCCCTCAAAAAGAAAAGCAACTAATAAACCACGAAAGCCTTGAACCCTAAACCTGAAACTCTAGGTCCTAAGCCCTGGGCTCTAGGTAGGATGGAAATCCAGAAAAAACCTCGAACCCCAACACCCTAAGCCTTCAACCCTAAATCCTAAACTAAACTCTAAACCTGAAGCCCTACCTCGACCCCCCAACTACCCCCTACATGAACTATACCCCGAATACCCATTATTATTAGGGACCATAAGGGCTCTATTAAAGGGCCCTTGGGGGTCTTGGCAAACCTCAGATCCCTAAACCCTGAAGCCTTGTTTTCTAAAACCTAACCTTGAGCCCTAAACCAAACCCTAAAGCCCTAAACTAAACCTTAAACCCTAAACCTCAGATCCCTAAGCCCCTAAACCTTGAGCCCTAAACCCCTAAACCCTAAAGCCCTAAACCTCTCTGAGAGAGGACAGCCGGCTCGATGGCGCCGAGAAGCTGAAGCCCTGCTCTCAGATTTCTCCACCGGTTCTTCACACAGAAGCAGTTTAGGGTTTTTCAGGGCTTTTTTTATGGTTTAAAGTGTTTTAGAGTTTGGGGTTTAGGGTTTAGCGTTCTTCACACAGAAGCGGTTTAGGGTGCAGGCTATTGGGATTTCGTTAGGGTTTAGGGAGGTTTCGGGTTTAGGTTGAGGGCTAAGAATTGGTGTTTTGGGTTTTTTTAGGGTTTAGAGCTGTTTAGAGTTTAGGGCGTTTTATGGTTTAGAGCTTTTTAGAGTCTGAGGTTTTCGGGTTTAGATTTTTAACGCATATGGCTTTTAGGTTTTAGGGTAGGGTTAGAGTTCAGGGTTGAAGTTTCCTCACATTTCCCTGTCCTAGAAGTAACCATCAAAACCACGGTAGTGACTCTAGGGGCAGTGATGGTCTCAGCGACATTGCTGCTAATACTAAGACGAAGGCGAAAACTAAGACCGGCAAGAGGCACAGGCGAAGACGACCGACTTTGTAGTTGTCCTATAATGGCACATAGCCAGATTGGTAGCATGAACTTCCAGATATGACTGCGATGAGTCGCAGCTGTATGCTGACTCTTCGCATGTAGCTTTCTTGCGTCACTGTTATGGCTCTCACAGTTCTTGTTTTACTTAGGGAGTTCCCGGAGTTCGGGGTGTGGGTTTAAGACCTCCGTGTTGGCGGCTTGTTGGCTTTCGGGTTTGCATATGGGTAGTGGAGTCGGGAAGTTGTAATCGGTTTCTTGCAGGGACTATCGTTGAAGTTTCGCTTCTATGGGACGAGGCTTCTAGATTCTGTAGGTCTATGCACCGAAAACGATAGGATGTCTCGCTTTCAACAGGAGAAATGTGTTAAGGCTGCCGGAGGAGGACCTGGATGCCAAAAGAAAAAGCGTAAACTGCTAGGAGGTTGGATCCTCGACGTCCGCAAATGCACAAAGCATTGCAAACAGGCGATACAAAGCTGCTTTGTGGGGGCAAACCGGGATCGAGTGGAGCTGGGTGAGCCGTGCCGAAGCGGAGAAACGAGTCGGCACGGAAGAACTCAACCCTAACCTCTAAACCCTAAACCGCCTAAACCCGAGTCACCCGGCAGACGATCAAGTGGAGGCGAAACCCGGGGGACGACAAGTACTACCAGCTAGCAACTGCCACCGAAGCGCCAAACCCTAAACCCGTACCCCAAGACCCTACATCGAAAAGCCTTGACTCCTAAACCCGATAAAGAGTTCTGAAAGGTTATCTAGAGCCCTGCGCCCCAAAGACGAAAGCCTTCCAAACCTTTGAAGAAATGAAGGGGTGCAATACTGGGTAGAGATTTGGCTCGATTCCCTGAGATGTAAACTTTGTTACGGAAACCCCGAACATACGAAGAACGGATCCTTCGGTGCGTTTCGGATTTATGCTTTCCATGCAGAGTTTAAGCTCAGAAAGCGACGTCTCTTTACGAAATCTTCATATCGCTCTGAGGGGCTCACCCAAACGTCAACCCTAAACCCTAAACCCAAAATCTCCGTGAATCCAAACGCCTTTCCAAAAGTACGACGTCGGATGCAGGGTCGCGACCTCCGCTGGCAAAGGCAAGAGGGAGGGGAGGTGTTGGGTGACTCTCCGCAGAAGTGCGCTTGGGTAGTTGAAGGAGCAAAATCGGCCGGAGAAGGTTCAGAGCCCCATACTTTGCAATGGTTTAAGGACTGGGGGACCCCCCGCAATGTAGTGCCCTCCACCTAAACCCCAAAGGCGTTCGCCCTAAACCCCTTGATTCGCAGAATTGTACATTCAGGATTGAAATCTAGGGTCTTTGGTGTTGAGGGTCGTTTTTTGAATAGAGAACCCCTGACGAGGTTAGATCGACACTCTACTTGGAGGCCCTGTTGACTTAGTAAGTCTACTTAGTATCCCCCAGAAACCCTATTATAATCCCCATAACCCACCTTACTAACCCTACTTACTAAGTCAAAAGGGCCTCCAAGTACAGAGGAGCTTCAGGGTTTCTGAGGGTCGGGGAGCCCTCCGACTCGAAAGATCTGAAGACATCGGAGGCTTGTTGCAGGGTTTAGGACTTTCCTAGACTTGAGCTCAGAGGCAGAGACCGATAATATAATTCGGATTTAGGGTTTTGGGGTGTAAGGTTTAGGATTTAACGTTTGAGGTTCAGGGCTTGGGGGGGGGGGCTGGGATCTGAAGTTCATCTCGGCGGGTAAGGGCTCTGGTTTGTTGCTTGGAGGCCCTTTTGACTTAGTAAGTAGGGTTAGTAAGCTGGGTTATGGGGATTATAATAGGGTTTCTAGGGGATACTAAGTAGACTTACTAAGTCAAAAGGGCCTCCAAGTGGGGTACCGGGATTAAAGCTGCGAATCTACAGCTTTGTCGGCTCATGAACTGGACAGCTAAGGCTAAGGGGCGGTTAAGGATGGTTCTATAGGGGCCTAGTTAATCACCAATACTATTTGGGGGTTCCTTCTTTTACCAGTTAATTACCAATACTATTTGGGGGTTCCTTCTTTTAACTACAGTATAATGGGCCCCGAAACCCTATTCTAATTATTACGGCTCCTATATTAAACCCAGGACACCCCTAAGCCATGTCTTCAGGGCTTTACCGGACGTTGCAGTTCTGATCTCATGCTCGGACATACTGTGGCAGCCGTAGCGTCCTTGACGCACCAAGAGCTACTGTGTCACATACTGGTAGACCAGTTAAGCCCGCAGTGGTCTCTCCCAGAAGCCCCTGCCCGAGACTGCTACACAGAAGCCTAAAGCCATCTCGATTCTACGCCTTAGGGTTCCTAAAACAGTCAAAAAAGCTGGAAGATCTACTCCCAACCAATTCTACTTTTAAAGGCCCCTATATCAAGAGTTCTCGAAAATCACCGGAACCTCCAAACCCTAAACCGAAGGCTCCATCAACTCCTTGTATAAGGTCCCCCACAAAAGCGCAGAAGCAGAAGCAGCTTACCAGGATATCTCCACCTGAGTGGGCTGAACTATATGTGGGCCTCTCTACTGAGCTTTGGAGTACCATGCTTTAACACTTTTTTCTTAAAGGAACCTTTATGAAATAGCAACTTATCCTTCTTTCTCCGTGGTTACTTAAAAGCGCAACATAGAGATCTGATAGCAGTTGCCCGCGTCTCGTCGCAGTGCGGCTGGCAGCTCTCAGGGGCCTGAGACATGTGACATGAGGTTGTGTGTTTAGGGAACGAGAACTGTTGGCAAGGATCTGGCTAGTCCCCCAAGCCCAGCTGCAAGAAAAAACGTATATGTTAGCACTTCAGAAGCATTTGGAGCCAGAAAAAGAGCTCGGAACAAGAGCAAAACACCTTCAAACAAGCTTAACAGTGTCGCCGCCGACATCAGGTCACAAAAGTTACAAAGCCCTGTTTTCTCCACCATGCCAAAACAAACATTCGATGTGACAGTCTAGGGATGCCAACGATGTTGCCCAAACACACACTCGTCTAGAATTTCTGTTGCTGATTGTCTACAACTCATATTCACAACATCACATCAGTTTTCCGCGATGACGGAGACACTTCTCCAGTCAGCCGCTGCTGCAGGCCGTGGGGTAAAAACATAGCTCCACCTTCGGAGAAGTTAAATATTAACAGCCATGCCTAGATAGTCGTCATTGTCAGGTTCTAGCCCATAACCCTGTTCGAAGTTTGAAGTCCCCGGTAGTGTTTGACTTTCTATACTGCGTTTCTAAACTGTGGACTACTTGGGCGTGGGACATCCCACGAAGTTTGTTTGAAACACAATCCCTATACTCTACCGCCTAAGCCCTAAACCGTTCAAACATCATCTGTCAGAGGACTGCAGATCCGACGGGGTCCCCTGCCCTCAAGGTTCAGGGTTCCGTGTTATTGTCTTTTGGAGCATGGATGTTTACATACCCGCCAATCCCGCGCCGACTCTTTATATCAAGGGCGCTAGATTATTAGTATTCCGGGTAGTCCGTTGTTGTCCCTGTAGTGAAGCTTGATTTACCCAGCCTTCGACCCACATCTCCCCAAACCCGTGCCGACCGCCTACGCCGCATACTCAGAATCCTTTCCGCATGATCCGGCTCCGAAAGCTTCCTGGGCTGGAACCGTTTAGGGCGTAGGGTTTTATCATAGAGCCCTTTCGGGAAATCTTGGAGAACCCACTTGTAGATCCCTGCGAAGCACTCTGGAAGGAATCAACCATCCAAAAGCATTCCAATCCCAATCCTTCCTGGTCTTACTTTTGGGGGCCTTAATAATTACAATAGGTTTTGGGGTCCATTATACTATAACTAGAAGTATAGGTAACTAGTAAGGCCCCTATGGTAATATACTATAACTATAATGAGGAAGCCCCAAAGCCTTATTCTAAATTATTCTGGCCCCGGGTCTCACAAACGTGAGCGCCGAAACCCTAAAACCCTAAAACCCTACTTGGAGGCCCTTTTGACTTAGTAAGTCTACTTAGTATCCCCTAGAAACCCCATTATAATCCCCATAACCCCCCTTACTAACCCTACTTACTAAGTCAAAAGGGCCTCCAAGTACACCCTAAACCCCTAAACCCCTATCCTCGAGGAGGCGATGTCTCTCCCGACCGCCTTGGGCCCGCTCGGAAAGCCCGGAGGATCTCCACCGCAGGCGCGCCTTTGGGGTTTGGGGCTTTGGGGGGTCTTAGGGTTTAGGGCTTTGGGGTTTAGGGTTTAGGCTTAGGGGTTTAGTTTGGGGCTTTGGGATTTAGGGCTTTGGGGTTTAGGGTTTAGGCTTTGGGGTTTAGTTTGGGGCTTTGGGGGTTTAGGGCTTTGGGGTTTAGGGTTTAGGCTTTGGGGTTTAGTTTGGGGCTTTGGGATTTAGGGCTTTGGGGTTTAGGGTTTAGGGCTTGGGGCTTTGGCGGTTTGATCTGAAGAAACTTCCAAGGCCCCTCACCCAGAAGCTTGAGGCTTGCTCGCTTTTTTGTGTTTTTCTGTTTTGATGGTTTGCACGACTGTTACGGATTTTACGCCCCCCGAATGCTATGAGCCTGAAGGGAGGAGGGAGGGCTTTAGGGCCTGCTTTAGGGCTTAAGAGAGTGGAAGAGACTGGAGGGTTTGTAGTTCCTGGGTTTCAAGGATTAGGTGTAAGGGCTTTGGGTTTGTGCTTCAGTCCAGTCGGAGAGTGTGCGCCAGGAGATGTGGCTGCGGTGACGGTGCTTTTCTTCGGAGGCCCCGACATGCCAGCAGATTTGGCTCCATGAAGGGTTCCAGAGGGGTTGCCTAACTGTTTCGGGGTGTTCAGGGTTTAGTGAAGACAAAGGGTTGAGGCTGCAAGGTTTGATTTGAAGAAGTGGGGAGGCTTCCGAATTTGCGGTCCAGGGCGTCTTGTCAAAAGCAATGAGGGTGTCAGGGCCGAGGGGGCTTGGTAAGGCGTGGCTAGTGTCTCGGACGATGTCATGATCCCCTTCCCCCGCTTGAAGTTAACGTGCTGCGACATATGAAGCTATGTACAGAGTAGTACAGTATCTGCTCTTGTTGACCCTATAACCTATAGCATTGTTGTACAAGATCCAAAAATAAAAGCTGTCAGCCCAAAAAGCCAATCACAATGGATTCTAGTAGTGATTATAGGTAACTCCTTCCTCCGAGATAATCCAACCGTATGCCGTATGCCCCAACGAAGCTTACCTTCAAGGGGGTACATGACCCTAAGGCTCTAAGGACTCACATGTTAAGGCTTTTGGGTTCAAAGACGTGATTGTACAAGGCCTTTGGGCTAGTTTGAGCCTCCAGGTACTTCAGGAGGTCAAAGAAGTCAGGAAGCCTAGTTTACTAAACATTCAGGCGTTTTGGAGCTCCAGAAAAGCTGACAACGCCCTTTGTTGAATTTTCATGCATCGCCACGAGGCATCATTGGCGTTGTTTGCCTACCTGTCCTGGCCGTGGCGCATGCGGTGCAACGTGAGGGGGCCCAGGTTTGAGTTGTCCTGAAGCCTGAGTCTTAAGTTAAGACTCTGCAACCAAAAATCTTGTATGTCATCCAAGATCTAGAGCTGTTCATGGCATTGAGCTTCCTTCTCCTCGGGAGCGAAGCACCAAACGAGCCGAATGAATTCCAGCTCAGTGCTCTTGCATCGACTAATATGTCCCTGCACACTTCTTTCGCTCCCCAAAGCTACCTACATAAACCCTCTAATACATGCCTCGTAGGGTCGAGCTCCTGGAAGGGAACGCCAGTCTGCTTATTTAGGCCCCCATCCCAAAGGCTCCATGTACCTTTATAGTAGATACTTAAGCCTTAGAGGGATCCCTATATAGGTACTTTAGGGCCTAGGTATATATATAATATATATATATATATATATATATATATATGGGTACATGGAGCTTAGGGCATACTCGGATCCTGAGCCCGACTGCTGCTCGAGGATGGAGGCAGAGGCGCAAGCAGCAGCGAACACGGGCCGAGGACCCGGGAGGAAGCCTCAAAAGCGTCATGGGAATGGGGACCCCTACCCTATAATGGGCTATATAATGGGTATATAATGACTATATTAAGGGTATATACCTAGGGGTCCTTATTAAGGGTCCCTCCTTTCACCCTTGGATTCATGATTTCCGCGCACCGAAACCTAAACCGTACTTCTTAAAGGCTGCGCCAGACAAAGCCCAAAGATATTAACACCTTAATGCCGCATTAATGCCTTAATTATTCTACAAACCCATAGAAGCACATCAATATCATGTCCTCTAAGCACCCCATGCCCCAAAGCGGTGCTGTGAGGAGGAGAGCGACCCGGACCATGCACAGGCCTTCCGTTTGCGCTCCCGGCGCTTAGGGTGTCGGTAGGAGGCCTTTTGCGGGAAGGCGCTACTTTAGAAATTGGAACAGTAAGTGGAACTATTTTGGAGGTTCCTTGTTATAGCTATAGCATGATATTGCCCCACAGCCGATTCGAGTTATTAATGTCTCTACATTAACTAGCCACTGAAGGGTTGGGATTAGTTAATGGTCTGGGATGTTGAGGTATACGACGGCTTCGGGTTTGAGTTTCGCTTAGGAGTCTTGTAGCTGCGAGTTGCATTGCCGAAATGACAGGGGATTCGGTGCTGCGACGCCGACGAAGAGGCAGCAAAGTGTTTGTTGGCCTTTCAGCCCCTGCTTTCTGAGATCCTGAATTGGCGAGCCACTGGAGAGCCCTGTGCGTCTTGTGCCTGCATTTAAAGCCACGAGCTTGCAGGTCTAACGTCTACGAAATCTATACAAAACCCTGAACCTGAAGCCTAAACCTAAACCCGAGCCGCAAACCTTAACCCTAAACTTAAGCCATCAAACTAAACCCTGACCCATAAACCCAAGCCACAAAGCTGAAACCCTAGAATCCGAAAGCTACAAAATTTAAACCCTTTTAAACCCTGAAAACCCTGAAGCTGCAAAACTTAAACCCATGTAAACTCTAAAGACCCTAAAGCTACAAAACTGAAACCCATTCAAACCCTAAAAGCCCCAGCAGCTAAGAAAGTTTAAACCCATTCAAACACGAAAAACCCGAAAGCTACAAGCCGGAAGCCGAGATCTGAAGAGGACGATGATGCCCGCTGGCCGTTTGCAGCCGGTGGAGAGAAACCAGGTGGGTTTGGGGTTTAGGCTTTAGGGTTTAAGGGGTTTAGGGTTTATGGTTTGAGGTTTAGGCTTTAGGGTTTTAGGGGGTTTAGGGGTTGGGGTCAAAGGGTTTAGGGTTTATAGAGGTTGAGGAGTTTGAGGTTTAAGGTTTGTATCCCCTGGGCGTGGCTGTCCTCAAGGTTTAATTAGGGGTCAAGGGGTTTAGGGTTCAACGAGAGCCTCAGAAACTCCATTGTGCATACTGCCATGAAGCAAGACTAAGTGGGGGTCTTCGACAAATGGGGGACCCTTATATAGTACCCTAACTCGTAGGATCCTTATTTATAAGTACCCGCCAAATAAGGTACCCCTACTTTCGGAAACTCTAAACCCTAAAACCTTAAAAACCCTTAAAGATCGGACCCTTTAAAGGGTTCTATAAGGGATCTTTAACAGGGTTCTGTAATATAGAGGCCTTAAAGAATTACCTATATCTATTTGGGGGGGCAGGGTTCTTTAGTATAATGGGCCCTATTTAAGGCCCCTTACATCATCTAAGCAATCGCGCTTAACCGGCTTTCTGGGCTTGTTGGGGATTTGGTCAACCTCTGGGGGTTCTCGCTTTGTTGATGTAGGTGCTGCAGCGGTTTCGGGGGTTAGGGTTTTGGGGTTTAGAGGTTTAACTAGGGGTTTAGGGTTTAGGCTTAACACTCCAAGTCCGTGCTTAAAACAAAAGGGTTTAAGCCTTCTGGACAACGAGGCCTGCTGCAAAAAGGGGTTTAAGCCTGATTTTGGTGCTGTTGCATCACCTCCACTAGGCCACCGAGCCCGATTCAACGTATAACCGAACACATGTGGAGGCAAAGCATCCGAGCTCCCGGCGGGGACCAGTCGACACACTGGCTACGTGACGATGTCCGATGGAGTCAGGAGCGGAGAGAGTCGTATATTCCCGTGCCCATACTGCCCAGACGCATTGCAGCAAACCGGGGTTTCCAAGAACAAGGAGCCGATAATATATACCCCATAGAGACGGAGCCGCATGACAAAGACCCGTACAAACCAACACTGCTTTCAGCACCACGCACGCCGAAAAGTAAGCATCGCTGAATCGTCGCTGAAGTCATGACGGGCAGCAGATGGGTTGAGGCAGGCTGGTAATGAGCTGCTCGCAAGCACATTCCTGAGTTGTCATGGTCTTGCAGCAGTACCTTAGCACGGGAAGCGCCCCTGTTTGGTAGGCTGATTCCCTACTCCAGACCTTTCCATTGAAGGGCATAGGCATGGACCCGTACGGAAAACCTCACGAAAACGACGACCGAATGACCTGGGGCGCTTTAACTTGAAGACTCCTGACAGAAAGCCTCGATAAGAAGCCCGAGCTTGGATGACCTCCGTTATACGTTACATACCCAGACCTTCCAAAATCCCTTAATTAAGGAATATACCTTAAATTATAATAGGACCCCTTATATGAATTAAGGTATATTCCTTAATTAAGGGATTTTGGAAGGTCTGGGTAGTTTCGTGCTTCGTAACAGGGCTCATTGGTTTTAGGGTTCAGGGTTTGATGACGAGGCTTCTTGCTGAGTTTGGGTACATGTTGTTCTGCGGTCTCATCGGATCGCACACAGGGGCCGTGCATGGGTGGAACCCGGGAAAGGCGGCCAGCCCAAAGCATTGCTAATGGCTCTACCCTCGCAGAGCTGCTACATGTCCTTCAGACGGCAGGATAGCGGTCGACGTCCTTCTGCCGGCATGCGCGCAAGGCTTTCCGAGCCCTCACATCCCTAAGCTGATCTCCGAAACCCATTGGCATATGCCTTTCAGAAGATCGTTTCTTCTCAGTTCTTACGGATAGGAGGCAAACAGAGATGTGGAGATGAGAGGGTTCTAGGGACGCCAGTTGCATCCGACGCTTTTCGCCACTCTCGCCCGACACGGACGTATTGCTCGCAGCTTTTTAGTTTGAGGTCTAGGCATAACGGGACATGCGAGACCTGGGATTGTGAGCTGGTAGAATGGCGGCTGCCCCCTGCATCCCTTAGGTTACCTTGTTCGATTGGTCCTAAATCTTCTTCATCAGAAGCCCTAGACCAAAGAACTTTTTGGACCATGAATCCTAAAACTTATTCCCAACATTGTCTTCAGATCTTGCATGGCATTCTCCGAACGTGAGCGTCAGCAAGTCCTAAACCCTTAAAAAAATTCCATCTTGATCCCCAGACCGATGAATCCCACACACAAAGTGCCGGGGTTCAGGGTTTAGGGCATGCCTTGGCCCTGAAGGACCTACCTTTTTTAAGGATTTCTATAAGGAAATCATAGTAAGGAGCCTTAAGAGGGTAGGTGATTCAGGGTTAGGTGGGGTTTAGGGGAACCCAGAGACGGAAGCTGGATCCCAAATCTGACCCTCGAGCACCGGAATCCTAAGACCGAAGCCCCTTTCAGCTCTAGATCCCCGAAAATCCTAACACCCTGAAACTCAAACTTCTCTTGGGCTCGAAACATACCTAAGGGGCTTAGGGTTTATGGCTTAGGGTCACAATCCAAGCCCATGCTGAAAAGGGTGTAGGGTTTAGCGTTTAAGCCCGGGATCTGCGGAGGGGCCGATGGGACGTTGCTTCCCGTCCCCACGGTTGTGCACACTGCGCGGTACTGGCGCGCCTTTGCAACCTGGCATGGGTTGTTGCAACTTCCTGGGTTCACAGTAGTTGGACCCTAAAAACCCTAAACCCTAACCATTCACCATGGCTGCCACAACCGCCAAAAAACGACACGCTAATCTGCTCAGGGTTTAGGGATCAGGGTGGAGGTCCAACCACTCATCTGGCAGAGTCTGTGTTTCTCATCCGAGAGATCATATGGGAGTTTCCGTAGGTTTTTGAGGTCCTTATAATAAGAACCCTACTCTTTAGGGTACTAGAGTTCCGAGCAAGAGTGTGTAGAGCCCCACCCATGGAATCTCTCATCGAAGTTCAGGTGCCATGAGCGCAAGATGGCGACAAAACCCTAAGGCCCCAAGTCTTGCTCAGCAGTAGACCAGGTGTCCTTTAGCATTCTAGGTTTGCTACGTATAATAAGCCCTGTATGATGCCGAAGGTTAGCCTTTTAAGTCACCCCACCCCACACACACACACCAAACACCCCTCGTAGACCTGTTAGCCTAGACCCCAAGCCTACAGACCCTGTCAGGCAAGCCGTCGAATCCCGAATCATCCTGAAAAGCTTTGGATCCGAAACTCGAGGCCCCAGCAAACGCCCCTGGACCCATCCCTCGAACGGCCACCGGAGAATCTCCCTGTAGTCCCCGTACACTCTTTATGGGTACACTTAGTGATGCAATATTGCAATGTTCGGCTTCACTGACGGCAGCTTACAGAACTCAGAAAGGTTTGAACTTCAGATCCCCCAAAAAACTCCACTTCACATCCCCCTCGGGCCTTAAACCATAAAACTTCTAGGTATCACAACAGAACCCGACCTGAATCCGGAACAACCTACCTTTTTAAGGACTTATAAAAAGAAATCATAATACGGAACCCTCTTGAAGAGCGCCGAACGAAGGAACTGCGCTGGCCCCTCCGAGAGCTTCTGAACCGAGGTGTGAGCTGGTTCGGGGTTGGAGATTCAGGGTTTTGGGGTTTACTTGGAGGCCCTTTTGACTTAGTAAGTAGGGTTAGTAAGGTGGGTTATAGGGATTATAATAGGGTTTCTAGGGGATACTAAGTAGACTTACTAAGTCAAAAGGGCCTCCAAGTAGGGGTTTATGGGTTTAGTGGCTTAGGGGCTTAGGGGTTTTTGGTTTAGGGGTTTAGGGCTTAGGGGTTTAGGGTTTGTAACCGAGCTACTGGACAACGAGGCATGCTGCAAAAAAGGGAATGGAGGAATTTGGGGGTACAAAAATAACTACTATTACTACCATTTTTCCATTCCCTACTAACTGAAGGTAAGTTCTCGGGGGTGTCATGCTTCGGGGTTGGAGGTTTAGGGGTAGGGGTAGTGCGTGGCAAAACGGGTTGTTAAGGGGTTTCAGGCTACGGATCGGAGGTTTAGGGTGCGGGTGCGATAACTGGGATTTAAGGGGTTTCAGGTTACTTGGAGGATCATGGGACTTAGTAAGTGGGGTTATAAGTAAGGTAGCTATACTTGTATGTACTTATACCCCCAATTTAAGGCACTTATAACCTTACTAAGTCCCATGATCCTCCAAGTAGGGGTTGGGGGTTCACGGTTCGGGAGTGTAATGTTGCGGTGGCAAGCACCTTGAGCGGCGTTGAGGTTTTCAAGTTTGGTTTTTTCGTCTGCGGGATATACACACCCATATACATACATGTGTCTACATTTAGTACTTACATATGTAGATAATTGTAGATAAACATACATGCGTACATACAATCAGTCAGTCAGTCAATCAATCAACCTCTTGAATTCCTCAGAATGAAAGCAGCATCCAGGTGAGCCCTGGGATTTCTTGCAGCCCGGCAAGCGACAAGCAAGAACTCTCCGACCTTCGTTGGTTGTAGGGTTTTTTTGGTTATAGAGATATGTGGGTTCCGTTAAGGGCAGCTTTCAAGTTTTCATTTTAGGATTCCTTTCAGGATGATGTACGGGTACCGTGCGGTTCGCGGTCTCGAGGTGCGGATGGAGGGTTTGAGTTGAGGGAAGTTGAGGGTTTATGGTCCTGTACAGCTTTCCTTTGGTTTTAAGTTAGGGTCGTGTGGTCCTTTTTGTAGAATTTAGGGCCGAAGTCTAGGAAAATTTAGAGCTCCGGGATCCCGTGAAGTACTTCATCCTGGAGACTCTCTGCAGTGACATGCTCGAGACCACCAGCACCTGGAGGCAGTCTGCAAGCCCGATCCCCTGAAGAACGCGACCCGGATTGGGGTTCAGGGTTTCGGGTACCTGGTTGGAGTGTTTTATCGCAACATTGCCCATGTGCAGACACAGTCTCTTGCGCTGCGGAGAAGGATGCAGGTGGCAGAGTCACAGAAACCCAGCATGGTGGCTAGTTTTGGCAGTGTTCCAGAATGCCCTCAGGAAGGTCTGTGAGCCTAGGCTCTGTGTTGGAGCTGGGGACGAAGATTCATACTGGCGACGTTGTGTGTCAACTTGAGACACATTGGAACGGAATTTAGTGGATGACAGTGCGATCGCTAGCTTCTCAATGCTTCGTACAGCAATACAAGAGAAAGGCGGAAGTGTGATCACCAGCTTTCGTGCCTAATAGTAGGCCAAACCCAAACCCCTGAATGCTAAAGTCTAGGTTTTTATGTGATTCAGATACTTACCATTAGGGGCAAAATATCCCTGTTGAAAGGTACAACCCTAAGGGTCAAAGTACCTAAGAATCATGTGCTGTCCTAAACAGTGAGCTGCATAACTACTACCCAGAGATACCAATACCCCTTAATTAAGGAATATACCTAAAACCAAAATAGTAAGTCCACTATAAGTTGAAGTATACTCCCTAGTTAAGGGATATTGGGAGGATCTCTGAGTACCCCAAACCCAAGGGCCTAATTTCTCGGTCCTTTGGACCCTTAAGGTGAAGAGCTTATTGGCTGCAATCTCAACTTTTCAACTTTTGGGGTTCTTACAAGGTAGTCGATTCTGAAAGTTTCAACTTTTATTCCCTTGGGTTTTGGGCCAGGATCGTAGTCGATTCTAAAACTTTGATCTCTTCCCTTGGTTTTGGGGCCAGTGACAAAGGGTCTTGCGCACCCCGAAACAGAGATTCTCAGGCTTGGGCCATGGAAGGCCGAGTTTGTTCGCAGCGGCTTCGCCGTGGTCTCTGCCGACGTGCGTGGCGCAGGCTTCTGCATTTAGGTCATTCAGGGCTTGGAGTTTAAGGGTTTACTTCTGCAGTAAGGGCTTAGAGTTTAAAGGGTTTAGGGGTTACACTAGAGATGTCGGCGGTTAATGTTGTCAAACGCAGATAGACTTATTCACTTTGTGCTAAATTTGCAAATGATACGACTTGAAACTCTTTACCCGCTGGGATCCAAAAGACGCTACTTGGCAGCTGGTTTGGCTTGGCATTGATCAGCACCATGAGCTTCAGCCACGTAATGCGCCAGCTAGCTTTGGCTAGGGGGCCTTCAGCATCAGGAGCAGCTGGCGCCGTAGTGTGCCAGCTTGGCAAAAGCACACGCCGGGCAACGAGCACAATGGGCCATCTCTACGTGCAAGCTAGCTTGAGCGAGGCGCCGTGCTACATGCATCACGAGCATCGAAACCTATAACAAAGGAGGTTATGCATGAACTTTGCATACGAAGACACGAACCCAAAGACGGCACCTGATTGAAGTCCCAGCTAACCCGTGCAATGAGCCTTAAGTACATCCTGAGCCTTATAAGCTCAGACCCATCAGCCGTCGTGTCCATAACCCGCAACACAGCCTGAGCCCCAAACCCTCGACCCTTTCTGGAGTTCGGGTTTTGGGCACAGCGCCTAGGATCCTAGCCAGGCGACAAGCAAACGAAAACCTCACCCGAAACCCTAAAACCGAAGCCCCAAATCCCCGAAACCCTAAAACCCGAAACCTCGAAACCCGAAAACCCCAAAACCCTAAACCGAAACCTGCCTCCAGGGGCCTCCGGCGGTGTGCAGGCCGTGGTCTGGAGCGAACGGGAGACGCAAGACACGCTGGCTCCTCGCTGAATTTATCCCCGCATGCTGGCCACTTGTAGTTTTCAACCCTAAAACGGCAAAAGGGCCCTCAACAAGACGACAAAGCACAAGTGGAACCTAAAAACGCGAGGCCAGACAATTCTGGATGCTGTAAAAATTGAGGGCAGCTTTTGACTGCAAGGCTTGCTTGGATCATGAGATTCAGTAAGTAAGGTTCTAAGTGCCTTAATCGGGGTTATAAGTACCAGTGTAGTTACCTTCTTTATAACCCCGCTTACTAAGTCCCATGATCCTCCACTAAGGATTACGGTAGGGTCTAGAAGGGTTTTCCGGGTGTTGTCATGAGTCCCAACTTCCTGGTTCCGAGGGTTCTCAACAGGGAGCAAACTTCCGAGATTTGGACCATGATTTTCAGGACGATACGTGATCAGACCGTATTTTAATGCCTTGAGGGTAGCGATATTCCAGAAAGTTTGAGTGACCTAACCCCACCATCGCAAAGCTTTCGGCTCGGCATTTGAATGGATAGCCCGCGCCAACAGACTACATGCATGCCGCAGTGTAATCTGATAGAAAGCCATAATTATATAGAACTGTTTTATAGAAACCCAACTATAGGAACTCTTATCGAACCTGAACCCTCAACAACCACAACCAAAACCAAAGCACTGAATCGAAACCTGTATAAAACCCTTCTGGAGAATGAGAGTGAAACCACCGAAAACAGCAAATCATCTGATCGAAGCCTTGATGGAAACTGCTATAGTAGTCGTTTTCGGATCCCTGCTAGAAACTGAACCCTATCAATCACGCAAGCACAACGCCAAAGCATTCGATAGAAAGCCTTGCAGAAACCTTAATCGTAACCCCCGTCTTTCGGAACACAAATATTCAAAGCATCCGAGGAGCTCACAGTACCCCTACAAATGAAACTCAGAGCCCTCATGATTCAGGGTTTCAGGATCGGGTTTGGGGCCCGGAGCAAACAAGCATCCGAGGAGCTCATTGATTTCATCGTCGGCTCTGATTCGACCAGGCAAAGACAGCCCTGGAGCGATGGCCAGGCACGGGGAGTGGGGGGTTGGGAGCTGGTGGGAGGGTTGTATATAGCGTTAACAGGGGTGTATAAGGATTATAGGCCTGGGCTAACGGGCGGCTACAAAGTCTTCCAATGGGCTATTTATAAGGGTAGTATTTATAGGATTTTAATCAGGGTTATACGCAGGTCAAAGTACTTAGTCATAGTTTCCTTTTGTAGTCCCGACTATAAGTGCAGCAAATCCCTCCAAACCCTATTCTAATTGTCAAGGCTCCGAATTACGTCTTGGGACTTCTTGGTTTTGGGGGTTAGCGGTGTTTCTGGCGGCTCAACTACATCCAAGTGATTCGACCCAATCCGGACAGGACGGGTGTGTTGCGATCGAATGAGAGCACTGGGTGCACGTGCACTTGAACCAGGAGTAGCCTAGAGTCTACCCTGAGCCCTACACCCCCAAAAAAATGAACCCGAAACCACGCCTACTTGCCCCACACCCCAGAAAAATGAACCCTAAACCGCGCGGACTTGCTCTTGGCGCTACACTCAGCCCGACTGGATCGGAAGAGTACGATGTGCACAATCGGAAACCCCCAAACTGAGCGAGACGTGCAGCCATAGTGCACTAAACCCCATGCATTACGCATTCTATCTGTCCCTTTTCAGTTTTATGTAGAAATCGCACGGGTTCTGTATTATACACACTAGATGTAATGTTTCTTTATTGAGGGTTTTCATGTGGCGATGGTTCAGGTTGGGGTGGAAAGTTCTACCGTAAGACTCCCACAACCGAGCCATTGTTGTAGCCCCTAAAAACATGATTGCAGATAAGCCTTAAGTATAAACCCTCAAAAGGAATTTAGAAGAACCTTTATCCGAGTCCTTCGCCCCACGAGCTTAGCCAACTCCTGGCCCCAAAAATCCAAAACTCCCCTACACCCTAAACCCTTGAACCCTAAACCAACCCCGAACCTCGCCTGATGCTGTCGAGATGCGAGTGATGCTGTACATGATCGGAGTGTGCCGAATCTCGAGGGTTTAGGGTTTGAGGAAACCTTGGATATGTATATTATCAAATATCTAAACCGTAAACCGTACCAGATAGAGTTCAAGGTTAGGGAAACTTTAGAGCTCAAGGATTCATGTGCAGGTGGCGCTCTTTGGAGTCTCCTACGATGCGGGGGCTGCTGTGAGGGCTGCTGCACAGCAACATCCTGCCGTGAAGGCAGAGCTGTTTGTGCAGAAAGGGCGGGTACGACAGGTACGTAGATGGCTCAAACGTTTCATGCTTCGTGCTTATGTGCTTGTCTGTAACAGTGCTAAAGGCTTAGGGCGTGCAAGGTTCGAGAGTTACTGATCTGTGCCAGGCAGTAAGATCATTCAGTTTCTCGGAGGATCAAGAAGAGAATTCGTTTCTGAGTACTTCGCCCCCTACCTGTATGAGGGTTAACGGTTTAGGGTTGTGATGCCGTCGGGTTGTTTGGTTGCATGTATTTGTTGGAGCTCAGCATTTAGGAAACATCACATCACGAGATTGCCCGGGGTCAAGTCCCCTCCTAGAAGCCCAACAAAAACAAAGGGGAAAAGGAGGGGCCCGTAATGGCGACCCTTACCCTATGATGGGCTATATAATGGGTATATGTTAGCTATATTAAGGGTATATACCTAGGGGTCGTTATTAAGGGTCCCTCCTTTAACCCTTGGACAAAAGCAGCGCAGGCGTTGGTCTCGAGCTTCCTCTTCGGAGATATTTGGCGGGAGCTTTTCCCAGGCCCGCGGTATTTCAGGGTTGAGGTTTTGTCTGAACCGTGCAATAACCTACCTCTGTAGGGCTCCTTGTTATGATTTCCTTGTAAAAGTCCTTAAGAAGATAGGTTCTGAGGCTAATGCAGGACTTACAGGATTTAGGGTCTAGAGTCTAGGGCTTTAGAGCTTTCACGCGTTGAGGTCTGCCTAGCTTCCGGGGGGCTTTTGTGTTTATATAAGGTTTTGGATTTTCTTATAGAGTTTCATCTGGTTTTATGGTTCCTTATTCAGGACTTTCTGGGTTTGGTGAACTGGGTATGGTTCGTGGTAGGTGAGGTTTCCGTAGTGCGGTTGCTGGACTTTGGGGTTGGTCACTGCACCGATCTGTTTTTAGAGTAGATGCCGAAATATATTTTTCAGAATAGCAGTGGTGCGCATAGAAAGTGCAACAGCACTGGAGGTACAGCAGGATCCCGAAACCTTCCACAACGTCTCCGTTGCCAACACACAACCGTTAAGATTCTGAACTTGGGCGTTCTTGTATTCCAGCGTTAGATCTCGCACTTCCTAGCGCTAATGGGAATTACACATAAAGCAAAAGGTCCTGGGTATGGCAGTTGTTCGAAGCACCTTCCCCCGCAAGTCACCATAAGTTCTATTGATGCTATTCCCTACTTGAATAGGATTTCCTGGCAAGGAAGGGTGCTCTTACAAGCCCTCCCCTTACAAAGGAATGAAAGCAACCCAGTGCCTTGTCAGCAGGTTTTCCCGGGACCTTATAACACTGCCCCAGAGCAGCCTTATCGAACCGTAGAAAACAGTAAAGTCCGGCTTCTATGACGCAGCTTGTCAGCTGTACTCTAGTTGTCTCAAGCCAGTTAGAGGTTGCTCGCATGGTGTGTTGGGCATGGACTTTGAATAAGTTTCTGTGGAGCTTGCGCACCGAGGCTGCACGGAAGTTGGTTGTCCAGGTAGGGTTCGAGCCTGGGACGTCAGGGTGAAGGCTTCAGAAAATTAGATGGGCTAGTTATAAACACGAGAGGTTTCCTAGCGATGCGAGCTTCGCAGGCTCGGGACAGAGACTAGATCCTACTGTAAACCCTGAGTAAGCTGTTGAAGAGTCACCTACATAAATCCCCATTCCAAAGAGCAATAGGGGTATACCTCAAGTCATCCTAATCCTTAAACCCTACTTGGAGGCCCTTTTGACTTAGTAAGTCTACTTAGTATCCCCTAGAAACCCTATTATAATCCCCATAACCCACCTTACTAACCCTAGTTACAAAGTCAAAAGGGCCTCCAAGTAGCCGGAGTCAGAAGGTGGTGTGATGAACCGCTGGTTCCTTCAGCACTGGTGCGATGTCAATTCGACTCCCGTCCTGCTTTCTGTGGACATGGGACTTAGTAAGTGGGGTTCCTTAAAGGGATCTATAGGGTTCCTTAAGGGGATCTATATGGTTTAGGGTTCTACTTAAAGGAACATGGGACTTAGTAAGTGGGGTTATAAATAAGGTAACTATACTTATAAGTACTTATAACATCAATTATAAGCCACTGATAACCTTACCTACTGAGCCCCATGATCCTCCAAGTAGTATAGATCGCCAGGTTTGGGTGAGGAGTGGGATGGGGAGCGGAAAACGAACAATGATAGTTTGGGCCGGTGGAGGCAAGGGGAAGGGAGGGGGAGTGAGGCAGGGCCTAGGCTAGAAGCCTGAAAGTTTACCAATAGGGGAAGGGTCTGGGCTTTGTGGTTCAGGACTCAGGTTAAGAGTTCGGAACGATACCATGAGAGATGGCTCGTGTTAAGACTTCATATCGGAAGTCGCTTTAATGAAGGAGATATCAGAAGATCAACACATGTATAACATGCGGCTAGGGCGTTGTGATGGCAAAATCAATGTTTGCAGCTTGTTGTTGGAAATTTCTAGGAGCATGGCTAAACTATGCGCCTCTTGGCGATGATCGGGGAGATGGTATACGACAACACAGAGAGAGAGAGAGAGAGAGAGAGAGGGAGAATGAGGGACGGAGGGAGGGCGGGAGCGCAATCAATAGGGGTACCAATTCCCTCTGACTATCGTTTTTTAGTCATTCCGGTAGTACGTAAGAAGTCCCACCAAACCCGAAACCATAATCCTGTTGTTCAGGCAGGACTTACTTATCAGGCGTTGTATTGTCTAGCTAGGGAAGTGTGGCAGAAGTGCTTATAGAGCCTTGCGGCACGGGCCCCCGACCCCAAACACCGAATCCTACACAAAACCCGACACCTTAGCTTACGGACCCTAGATCCCCGGTTGCAGAAAACCTCTCAAACCCAGAGCACTGGACCTCAACATTCGATAAACCCGAAGCCCTAAACCCTAAAACCCGCAAACGGCAAAGGGACGTTTAAAAAAAAACAACCTAAAACCCTAAAGCCCCAAACCTTAAACCCTAAACCCTAAACCCTAAAACCCTAAAGCCCCAAACCTTAAACTTGAATTACGAAGCCCTGAGTTTCGAGCCCGTCTTCCCTGAACCCAGGCGCTTGGACAACGCGCGCGTGTCGAAGATCCACCCCATGGCCCCGCTGATGATCCGTGGAGCTGCCTTTCGCTCGCAAATTTGAGACTGTAAAGGGTCCTTTCAGGGTCCCTATAAAGGGAACTATAGGGATTCTACAATAAGGGTATAGGGTTTAGGGCATACTTAGAGGTTCATGGATAGGTATAATGTGGGGTTATAAGTCCCCTAATATGGGATATAAGTATATAGTTATCTTACTTATAACCCCACTTATAACTCCCCCATGAACCTCCAAGTAGGGATCAAACAAATGGGTCGCAGTTATTACGAACATTAGCTATATTAAGGTACCGGGTTTATGGGTTTAGGGTTTTCAGAAACTCTTTCATTAGTGTCCTTCTTTAAAGGTTGTTAAAAAGGTACAACAAAATCCGATTCTAATTGTTTGGGCCCCTGTCAGCTGGCCTCGCTCCGGTGCAGTTTGATTTCTACCTGTATCCTTCAACTTCAACCCTCCAGACCCAAAGCCCGAGCTGGCCATGGTTGTATGTAGGCCATTTCTCATGGGCCAATGACTACAACCTATATCTTACGTTCCGTCTGACCCACTTTCCGGACAAAACAAAACTTGACCCTAAGCCTCTAAGGACTCGTATATTCAGGCATTTGGGCCCAAAGACCATACTATGTAAGGCTTTTGGGCTATTTTGAGCCTTAGGGTAACATAACCCCATCTTGCTGGACCTTCCGAGGCACCGGTGGCGTGCAGAAAAGAGCACAAGAGGCCTTCTGTGGTTCAGGGAAGGCGGTTTTAGGGCTTAGAGTTGAGAATTCCGATTCAAGCTTATGCACAGTGCTCTAGGGATCAGGCGGGTTGGTTTAGGGTAAGGCGCCGGGGGTCCACGGATCAGTGGAGTTAGTAGGGTACTACACACCCTGCATCGAGCATGCTTCTCTTGCAAGTTACTTACCAAGTACAAGAATCTGCCTGCTATAGGTTTCTCCACAAGGCAAGACTGGATCATCCTTCATCCCAGGACAGCTTCCTGAACCGGAAACCTACACCCGATTATCACTCGTTGATCTAAGGAACCCTTTGAGGAGCCCCACACGGCCCCTTAAAAGAACTCCCCTACCGCGAGGTTTGTGGCCGAGCACCGCAAGAACTGGGACCTTATGGCTGCCGCGGGGTCTATCGAGGCAACGTCTTCTTCAGCGAGCTTTACCCTAAGGCTCAAAATGGCCCGAAAGCCTTATGTAGTATGGTCTTTAGGCCCAAAAGCCTTAATACATGAGTCCTTAGAGCCTTAGGGTTAGAATGCTTTAGAGGGCTTTGGGTGTAGGGTTTAGGGCTTTCGAGCGTTTAGGGTTGAGTGCTTCAGAGGGCTTAGGGTTTTGAGGAAGGTTTAGGGTTCAGGTGTACAAGGGCTTCAGAGGGTTTTGGGTTTAGGGGCGTAAGGGTCTTGAAAAGGGGCTCTACCGTTCTATACAGGGACGTAAACGGGTTTTACGGCAGGGGGTTAGGAGGTTCAACAAGGCGTTGCAGACACGCGTCCTTGCGTTTTATGTCGGAGTTCACAGCTTCCGAAGGTATTTTGAAGAGTTTTACAGGGAAGGGTAACCCTAAACCCTAAGCCCTAAACCGTACTGAGGCGGGCTTAGCCGTACAACTCTGAGCCCTGAGCACCCAAAGCTCCAAAAAGCTTGGAACCCTGAAGCTTAACCTGGGTGTGGAGTACCATACTTGAATACGTTTTTTTGGTACCTGTTCCTTAAAGGAGCCATTATGAAATAAAAGTCTCTACTTTTTTCTCCCTGGTTACTTCAAAGTCCAGTTAACCCTGGAACTCCAAAGCCTCTCTCCTAGGCCTAAGCCGCAACTTTGAGCCGCCAACCCCACTTGGAGGCCCTTCTGACTTAGTAAGTCTACTTAGTATCCCTTAGAAACCCTATTATAATCCCCATAACCCACCTTACTAACCCTACTTACTAAGTCAAAATGGCCTCCAAGCAGGCCATCGACGATCCCGTCAAATTGAACTCTGGCGCGCCCTGGACTTCGCCCGGGTTTTGGTACTGAGGTTTAGGGTTGTTTAGGCTTTGAGGTTGTTTAGGGTTTGGGGTGTTTCTGTTTCGATGAAGGGTCATGGGTTATATGGCTGATTTTTAGGCATGTTTCCAGCGCTTTGAGGGGACCTATAAATAGGGTTCTAGGATCTTAGGGTTTAGAGGCTTTTAGGGTCTATCGGGCTTACTCTAACGCATAAAGGAATTCGGAAAGAGCTGTGTACATTGTTTGCTATAGTTCCACTGCTAAACCCGGTTTCTGAAAAGTATGCAATCACCTTAGTGCACTCATCGTCCGAACTTTCGACAAGGCCTAGATCAGGTTGGACCGGTTGGTTGACAAAGCAGACAGCAAGACCGCGATGCATGGTGTTACAGATCACGGCCAGCATGGCGAAGTTGGCATCCGGCCCTAAACCTGAATACCCTAAACCCTAAACTCGGTGAACCCGTGAAAAACCGAACAGCTTTGGAGCGCCTGGCCCGGCCGACGCGGATTGCCATAGCTTCAGAGCCAATTGGGAGTTTCCGAAAATTAGGGGTACCTTTACAGGGATCCTTTGAAGGGTTACTATAAGGGCTACTATAAGAGTTTATATGGGAGCTTCCGAAAATTAGGGGTAATTACCTTATTTGGGGTCCTTATAGTAAGGATCCTACTATTTAGGTTACTATATTAGGGTCCCCTATTTTGGGAAACTCCCAATTGAATACTGCTGCTACACCGCTGTACCTTTGATTCCTGATATTTGGTGGAGCTTCCCGCTAGTGATTCATAGGAGGCCAAAAGGGGTTTTAGCCTATGGGGGTTTAGTAGGGATTAGTGTTCCCATAAAAGGGTTCATATTAAGGAATCCCTACCCCAAGAATCTTAAACCCCGTGTTTGGCCTCCCATCAGTGATGGAGAGGGCACGGCTTTTGACATTAAGCTCAGTTGCAGAGGCGACCAGAGGCGATGCCTAAGACCCAGTCTGAGTGAGGGCCCTGCAGTCCGAACATCATAGCTACTGCATTGAGTGCTACTTTCCGAGTTCATTGACGAGTATATGGTTGTAAGTACTTTTGTTCAGATGCAAGTACATCGAGCCGTAGGTACACATGTATGTACATATGTATATATACATATACACATACATATACATGTATCATGCTTACGTTTGCGGGCAAACTCATGACCGTTATTCTGTGTACTTGCTTTGTAACTACACACAAAGCTTTAAGTATGATAGACGATTTTTGATATAGACCCTACCGAACCGCCAGAAGTAGGCAAACTAATTGACTTACTAATAACCTTTTGGGTCAAAGTAAACCTTGTAAAGCGTTAACACGCTCAGTTCCCCGGCTCCGCCCTTACCTGAAACCAACGGACTGGCTTGAGGCTTGGAGGGTTTTAAGGTTTGTGGCTTTCAGGGCTTGCTTAAAGGGTCATGGGACTTAGCAAGTATTGTTATAAGTACTTTGATTGGGTTATAAGCAATTATATTATAAGTATAGTTAGGATCATGTTCTGGGTGCCAGCAAGCCCCGGTTAAAAAGGGTTGGTTTCGCAGAAAGCGAAGCTTGACGCCTACGCCGCTGCACACCCAACACAACTCAACCTACACCCCAACACCCTCAAACCCTGAACCCCTAAACCACAAACCTTTAAACCCTAAATGGACTTGCAACGAACGTAGCCATGCTGTGTATGCTATGTCTGGTGGCAACCTGGGGTTCTTGTTTCACCTTCAACTGACTACGCACCCTAAACCCCAAACCCCTGTCTAGGCCCTTAGAACCCTAAACCCTCAGCCTTAGAATGGTATTCTTGAGTAAATCCGGTTATGCCTGGGACTTGCACGCTTGGAGTTCGCACGACTTCCCTGAAACCTTGAGGCTTCTTTAAGCCCTCAAAACCCTAGCCTATAAGTTCCGAGCCCAAAATTCCTTCACCCTTAAAACCCGCACATCCTAAACCCTACGCCCTGAGCCCTGAATCGTAAATCCTAAACCCTAATCCTAAACCCTAAAGATCCCTTAAATGAACCCCTATGGTACCCTTTAAAGGAACCCTAAGAACCCTTAAAGGAACCCTAAACCCTCCATCTCCTAGCCGAGGAGACGATGAGCTGCCAGAATCTGGAGATTTTCTCCAACCCTCTGCCGAGCCTGAAGGCTGGCTTTTAGGGTTTAAGGATGTTTAAGGCATATGGGGTTTATGGGGTTTAGGATAAAGGGTTCAGAGTTTGGAGCTTATGGCGTTTAGGGCTTACGGGTTTCGGGTTTAGGGTGGCCATAGGGGGTTTAGGGTTTATGGGTTTTGGGGTTCCGGGGTCTAGGGTTAGGGTTTATGGGGTTTAGGATAAAGGGTTCAGAGTTTAGAGCTTACGGCGTTTAGGGTTTATGGATTTGGGCTTTAGGCTGGAAATGGGGTTTATTGGGCTCTGGGGTTAGGGTTGAGGGCGTAGGACTGTGGATTTTGGGGGGCTGAGGCTGTAGGTTTTGGAGATTTGGGTTTGGGGTGTTGGGCTTAGGGTCATGAGAACGGTTCAGGGTTCAGGCTGGGCCTTTGGATTTAGAATTGAAGATTTTAGGCATGAAAGTTGGGCCTAGTATTCAAGGTTTAGGATTTTGGAATATTTTGGACATGGGCCTTTCGGTGGAGGATTTGGGATATTGTGTTCTGGACGAGGGCGAAAGACGAACGGGTTCGATCATCCCAGCCCAAAGCTTAAACGGACCTCCGACACCGCACCGTGAACCTCATCCGGCAAATCCGAGTCTTAGAGTGCATAAAGCCTGGCTAATTAACCCACATACGACCCTAAACCCTAAAACCCCCGATGCCGTTGGGATCTGTCACGGCCGTGTGTCTGGAGGTTGAAGATTCAGAGGTCAGAAGGTGAATTTGAATCGTGGTAGTTTCATTGAGCCGGAAGGGCGCTCACACCTCCTAAACGATGCAGGGAGTGCCCTACATAGAGTCAGAGGACACACACGCACACACACACACACACATATATATTTATATATGTGTGTGTGCATATATATATATATATATATATATGTATTATTGTCTATTGATTGAATTATGTATTTGTGTCTTCATTTTCAATATATGTTTATATGTAAATATGTATATGTGTACAGGATAATGTAACGCACTATATACTATAATATAGCATGTAATATATGGAATATTGTCTAAAATAATATGATATGATACAGCATAACATATTTCAATATAAGTTAATGTAGTATAACATGGTGTGTTTTTAAAATATATATATATATATATATATATATATATATATATATATACATACACACATATATATATATATATATATATATATATACTGGTACAAACACATATATAGTCTTATATAGACCCGTATAATCTAGTGTATATCGTGATACTCACGAGATACCCAGACCTTCCAAAATCCAGTAATTACGGAATATTCCTTTGTTCATATTAGGGGGTGTCCTATTATAATTTAAGGTATATTCCTTAATTAAGGGATTTTGGAAGGTCTGGGACTCATGCCCAAGGCCTTATGAGAATTTCAACGCGGCTCAAGCGTTGTGATTCTTGCCGGAGCGGTGGCCTTGACAATTACAAGCTGGATCGCTGGGGCGGCTGATGCTTGTGATGCTCGTCGGAGCGATGGCATTGCCAATGCAAGCTGGATCGCTGGGGCGGCTGATGCTCGTGATGCTTGCTGGAGCTGTGGCCTTGTCAATACAAGCTCGATCTCTGGGGCGGCTGATGCTTGTGATGCTCGTCGGAGCGATGGCATTGCCAATGCAAGCTGGATCGCTGGGGCGGCTGATGCTCGTGATGCTTGCTGGAGCTGTGGCCTTGTCAATACAAGCTCGATCTCTGGAAGCGGTACAAGCTGGCTCTACAAGCTGGATCGCTGGGGCGGCTGATGCTCGTGATGCTTGCCGGAGCGGTAGGCTTGGGGCGGCTGATGCTTGTGATGCTCGTCGGAGCGATGGCATTGCCAATGCAAGCTGGATCGCTGGGGCGGCTGATGCTCGTGATGCTTGCTGGAGCTGTGGCCTTGTCAATACAAGCTCGATCTCTGGAAGCGGTACAAGCTGGCTCTACAAGCTGGATCGCTGGGGCGGCTGATGCTCGTGATGCTCGCCGGGAGCGGTGGCATTGCCAATACAAGCTAGATCGCCGGGGCGGCTGATGCACATGATGCTTGCCTGAGCGGTGGCCTTGCCAATACAAGCTGGATCGTTGGGGCGGCTGATGCTATAGTGATGCTTGCCGGAGCGGTGCCCTTGCAAATACAAGCTGGAACGCTGGGGCGGCTGATGCTCGTGCCGCTTGCTGGAGCGGTGGCCTTGCCAACACACGCTGGATCGCTGGGGCGGCTGATGCTCGTGATGCTTGCCGGAGCAGTGGCCTTGTCAATACAAGCTGGCTCGCTGGGGCGGCTGATGCTCGTGATGCTTGCAGAAGCGGCGGCCTTGCCAACACAAGCTGGATCGCTGGGGCGGCTGGTGCTCGTGATGCTTGCCGGAGCGGCGGCCGTGCCAATACAAGCTGGATCGCTGGGGTGGCTGATGCTTGTGATGCTTGCCGGAGCTGTGGCCTTGTCAGTACAAGCTCGATTTCTGGGAGCAAAGACAAGCTGGCTCGCTGGGGCAGCTGATGCTCGTGATGGTCGCCGGAGCGATGGCCTTGCCAATGCAAGCTGGATCGCTGGGGCGGCTGATGCTCGTGATGCTTGCCGGAGCAGCAGCCCTGCCAATACTAGCTGGATCGCTGGGGCGGCTGATGTTCGTGATGCTTGCCGGAGCAGCGGCCCTGCCAATACTAGCTGGATCGCTGGTGCGGCTGATGCTTGTGATGCTTGCCGAAGCGGTAGGCTTGCCAATACAAGCTGGATCGCTGGGGCGGCTGATGCTCGTGATGCTCGCCGGGAGCGGTGGGATTGCCAATACAAGCTAGATCGCTGGGGCGGCTGATGCACATGATGCTTGCCTGAGCGGTGGCCTTGCCAACACAAGCTGGATCGTTGGGGCGGCTGATTTTCGTGATACTTGCCGGAGCGGTGGCATTGCCAAATCAAGCTGGATCGCTGGGGCGGCTGATGCCCATGATGCTTGCCGGAGCTGTGGCCTTGCCAATACGAGCTGGATCGCTGGGGCGACTGATGCTTGTGATGCTCGTCGGAGCGGTGGCATTGCCAAATCAAGCTGGATCGCCAAGCTGGCGGCTGATACTCGTGATGCTCGCCGGAGCGGTGGCCTTGGCAATACAAGCTGGATCGTCGGGGCGGCTGATGTTCGTGATGCTTGCAGGAGCGGTGGCCTTGCCAATACAAGCTCGATTTCTGGAACCAAATTCAAGCTGGCACGCTGAGGCAGCTGATGCTCGTGATGCTCGCCGGAGCGATGGCCTTGCCAATACTAGCTGGATCGCTGGGGCGGCTGATGCTCGCTTGCCGGAGCGGCGGCCCTGCCAATACAAGCTGGATCGCTGGGGCGGCTGATGCTTGTGATGCTTGCCGGAGCTGTGGCCGTGCCAATACTAGCTGGATCGCTGGGGCGGCTGATGCCCATGATGCTTGCCGGAGCTGTGGCCTTGCTAATACGAGCTGGATCGCTGGGGCGGCGGATGCTTGTGATGCTCGATGGCATTACCAAATCGCTGGGACGGGGCGGCTAATGCTCGTGATGCTTGCCGGAGCGGCGGCCCTGCCAATACAAGCTGGATCGCTGGAGCGGCTGATGCTCGTGATGCTCGCCGGAGCGGCGGCCTTGGCGATACAAGCTGGATCGCTCGGGCGGCTGATTCTCGTGATGCTTGCCGGAGCTGTGGCCTTATCAGTACAAAGACAAGCTGGCTCGCTGGTGCAGCTGATGCTCGTGATGCTCGCCGGAGCGATGGCCTTGCCAATACAAGCTGATGCTCGCTTGCCGGAGCGGCGGCCCAATACAAGCTGGATCTCTGGTTCGGCTGATGCTTGTGATGCTTGCCGGAGCGGTAGGCTTGCCAATACAAGCTGGATCGCTGGGGCGGCTGATGCTCGTGATGCTCGCCGGGAGCGGTGGCATTGCCAATACAAGCTAGATCGCTGGGGCGGCTGATGCCCATGATGCTTGCTTGAGCGGTGGCCTTGCCAATACAAGCTGGATCGTTGGGGCGGCTGATGTTCGTGATGCTTGCCGGAGCGGTGGCATTGCCAAATCAAGCTGGATCGCCAAGCTGGCGGCTGATGCTCGGCCCTGCCAATACAAGCTGGATCGCTGGCGCGGCTGATGCTTGTGATGCTTGCCGGAGCGGTAGGCTTGCCAATACAAGCTGGATCGCTGGGGCGACTGATGTTCGTGATGCTTGCCGGGCCATGGCCTTCTACTCGCATTTTCAGGTCGGAATCTAGACAAGCCGCTGCAATGTTATACGCGTGGGTTTCATGCATTGTCTCACATTTAAAAAATCCGCAGCATCAGACCGATCTCTCAAACTCGAACTTCGCATTTATTTCTTAAGCGTAGGCCCTTCAACAATTCAAGCCTGGAACTACATACCCGGACAATCCCCGGTATGAACATCTCTCCCAAACGTTTCACACAAACAACTGCAGGCTTTCGTCGGGGGGTTGCATGCCGCCAAACTTTGCAATTCGAAGCATTTGTCGTCGTAGGAAATCGAAGCACTGCAAGTGTCATGCATGTCAATGCCGTGAAATCCACACAGAACAGGTTGTCATGTTAAACTCAATTGTACCCTCCTTTGCTGGGCACGCCCCCAGGGAAACGCAGTCCTCCCGTCGGTAGCCAAGAGCGAGCTGCCTGTGCTCATGATTTCAGGCGGGGTTCTTGCGGGTTTAAGGAGGATAGCTCAGAGTCTGGAGCCTTGTTCAGGATGTCACGTTTAAAGGAAAAATGAATGCAAGGAGTATATAAGCAGGGTTATGATCTACGAGGTTTTGAGATATTGGCGAGTGCCGCAGGGTTCCAGAGCATTTGGCCTTATTTGGTTTGATAATCTCGAACTCTGATTCCAAAAAACGTGCTGTAGTGGAAAGTGGCCTCAACAAGAAGTCGCCAGAACTTGCCACAGGCTGGATGTGCGTAACAAGTGCGTCTGCCTGTGCAGCTTTCTCGGCAATGGCCGGCAGCTTGCTTTGCAAAGGCTAATCACCATTCTGGAACATTCTTGCTTTAGATTTCATGCGTAGCATGAAGAAGCATTCAGCTATCTAAACTTTTCCGATGGTGCTACAAGTAGCTGCAACTACACTTCCCTTGTTAAAAGCACTGGTGCTCAGAAACCTTGAAGCACCGCTGGGCACAAGAAGCCCTACAAGTATTGAGAACACTGGAGTTCGAGGCTCGCAGGGTTTGGTTTTGGGGCTTCGCACTACATGGGAGTTTCCGAAAATAGGGAACTCTGATAAAGCACCCTAAATGAAGGATACTTATTATAAGGACCCAACAATAAGGCACCCCTAATTTTCGGAAACTCCCACATGGTTCAGGCAATATCAGTTTTGGAGGACCAGTCCTGTGTTCAGCAAGGTTAGGTGAGATCTCCTCATCTTGCACTGACTACATTCCACAGAAGCCTAACTTTACAGCGCACACCATGCACAGCATTATTATACATACATCAGCTGGGCGGTGTACTTAGTTTGGCAAAGAGATAAGAAGACTCATGGGGTGGCCTAAAACTGGAGCCCTTGCAAGAAGTGTGGCCAGCGGTTATTTGGCATTTGGCAATTATGCGGACAGGAAATCTCGGAGCATGCAAACTGATGTACCTTCCGCCGAAAACCCAAAATCCTGGTTGGCACATTCTCATCGCCTACGTTCGAAGTCACACTCCACAGACTCCACAAATGAGACATCGTTATTTCGAAGTTCCTGTATGGATAAGTTACAAAAAAAATGTTGAAATTACTCAGGCCTCTGTATCGTAGTCCAGACTTCGACTCCCTGGACACCTCAGACTTCAATAGCCACGTCAGACACTGACCGTTTCAGGTTCAGGGCTTTATAGGAGTGTTCGCTGGCACACAATCCAAGCCCATGCCGAAAAGGGAATAAAGCCCAGAATCCTCCTCCTCCTCCTCCTCCTCACGCCCTGTTACTCCTAAACCCTTATCCCTAAATCACGCCCTGTTACTCCATGCCCGAGGCCCGAACCCCAAGACTGAGAGTTTTGGGTCCCTCAACGCGAGAGACCCGAGTTTGACTGAGGCAAGAGTTGGCGGCTCCTGATTGGACCGTGGCTACCTGGCTTCGAGATGCAGTGCTGTGGGGCTGTGGGGGTTTATACGGTTTAGGTTTCAGGGTGTTGTGGCAGATTATGGGCACGGCCTGGTGAGACCTGCAGGCAGATGGTGTGGACATATTAGTTTGATCTATATGGAAGCTTCCGAAAATTAGTGGTACCTTATTTTGGGGTCCTTATAAGAAGGAGACTATGTGGGTACCATGTTTGGGTCCCCTACGGGAAACCCCCATATAGACAATGGCTTACCTCATGCAGATCTCTTTCCGGGCCATGGCTTGCTTCAAGGATTCTCGAACCTTTCTGTTGGTTTGTCCAACTGTCGGTGGACTCGGCCTTGTTTTGGTTTCCCGCAGCCTCGCTCAAGGATGCTGCGTTTTGGACGATTCTGTTTACATGCTCGAGGTTCAAAATCCCCCGAACCCAGTTTCACAAGTCGTAAGCATTTCGATCCAGAACTCCCAACCCCAAGCTCTAAAGCCACGCTTTGTGATGCTGCCAATTTCTGCTCTATTCAGAGCAGATTGAAACCGGAATCCTCAAAGACATCCTAGATTATCCTAGCTCACTGGGTTCGGGGTTTAGACTTGTCCAGAGGTTCAGTTTATGGAGTAGGGCTCCGGCTTTTGCAGTTCCGTTTAATTAGGGTTTACCGTTTACTGCTTTCGATTGCACAACTTCTGATGCAAAAAGCCTTATATAGGCTGTTAGAAACCACGCCGGCGAGGAACCACGGAGGTGTGCAGCAGGTGAGGTACTGCCCCTTGGCCAGATAACGCGTTCTGACACACTCGAAGGCAGTTGGGATTGATTTCAATTTTGACCTTCCATAAGCCCTGAATCTAAGCTCGTTTTCAGGACCCGCTGTGGTTTCGGTCTCCCTTGGGTTTTTGATTTCGAAGCCTAGCATCTCATCATCGCTTCTTCGTCCTAGCCAGGCGAGAGGCAAAAAATCATCGCTTCTTGCGGCGAAACTTGAACCACCGGACGAGGGATGCCTTGGTCGCTGGTGTTGGTAGCAGCAGCTGTTGCAGTCGTTTGCGTGTTATATTCTGCTATAGTGGCAGTGGTCAGGACTCGACGCAGCAGCAGGAAGAGTGATTGTTTTTGCCACAGCACCACCAGATCAGGCGGAGGAGCAGTAGTAGCAATGGCACTAGCGACAGCAGTCCCGGTAGGAGGTGGAGTAGTAGGAGGGAGCAGTAGCAGTAGCAGTAGTGTAACAGCAGCAGTACCAGTGGCTGTGGCCGTCGCAGTAGCAGTAGCAGTAGAAGGTGGTCATTGCGGTAGTAGTCGTCGTAGTAGTCGTAGTTTTCGCTTCGTAGTACTTAGTAGTTTGTAATTACTTGTTGCTTCAGTTGTAGTTGTATTTTCTCCCAGCAGCAGTTACAGTGGCAAGAAACTCGTACTAAACCCACAGTGTGGTCGAAAAATGCATTCCATCAACGCCCGAGCCACGGCCCCCTAACCCCAGCCCCCAAACCTTTCAGCACTATGTGGAGCCTTGCCTGCCTTGTGCGAGTGTGAGCGTCGGAAACCTTTCAGCACTGTGGGCAGAGGCCGGGAGACTCGATTCCTGCAGTTCCCAAAGGCTCGGCTGTGGGCGATACCGGGCCCGGTTCCGCGAAGAGTTTAGGGCCAACATAGGGCTGGGAATAGATGATATTCCCGTCAAGGCCCTATACAACTGTAGTTGCAATTTTCTAGTAGACTCCTAACCAAGTAAGCGACCGAAAGAACAACAGAATCGGGACCACAAGGTTTTTTGTTCGGTGGCTTTTAGGGTGTGGGATGTAGGGTCTTCGAGGGTTCAGCATGCGCGAAGTCCATGCCAGGGTTGGGCACTTGAGATTTAGCCCGAGCCCCAGCTGGATCCTACAATATCCGCTGCAGTCAGCCAGCATATTGTTTGAAATTGCGTGGTTTCAAAATTGCCCCTCAGTGATTATGACGTAAGACAGGCGGGCTACAGCGTTGGCCATTAGCTGCTTTCTCCGCACAGGCACAAGCAGTCAACGAATTCCTGCAGCACCATCTGTGCAAGCAGAAGAAGGCTTGAGATTTGGGAGTTTCCGAAAATTAGGGGTACCTTCATTTAGGGTCCTGATTCTAAGGATCCTACTATTTAGGGTACTATATGAGGGTCCCGAATTTTCGGAAACTCCCATTTGGGTCGGAAAAATTTAGGCACATGTAGGGTTTAGGGTGTGGGGATGCTTAAGTTCCAAAGTTGTGTAAACATTCCGAATCGAGGGCTTGGGCATGCTAAGGATGCTATGGTTTATAACTTTCAAGCGGTCAGGCTTAGGGTGTGATGGTTGAATGGTTTAGGGGTTCAGGGCTTAGGGTTTGTGCAGTACAGGTTCAAAGTTTTCTGTTTCAGGATGTGGGGTTTAGGTGCTCAGGTGTCGAGGGTTCAGTGCTTAGTGGGGAGTTTATGGTTTCAGGGTTTAGGCTGCTACAGCTCTCCTTTTGGGTAGGCTCTAGAAACACTCTGAATACGCAGAGCTCGCAGATGACGCAGTTTCCTTTGAAGCTTGGACAAACGTACTTGTAAGCAAATTGTATTTGTTGGGCTGTCTACGGTAAATATACTAGGAAACCCTCAAACCCTAAGGACAATCAGACAGGTTTTTGCCCACATATGACATGAGCAGTAGCATGGAAGTGTTTGCAGTGTGCAGGATTGGGCGTTAAGTTCCTTCTAGATCCCTTTTTCTGAAGCGCTGCCATCATGAGAATCACCGTCCCTAAACCCTGAACCTGAAACACCAAAGCTTAAGCTCTTTACTCTCAACCTTAAACCATTGTCCGAGTGTGAGCGCCGAAACCCTAAACCAAGACCCCACACCCTACTTGGAGGCCCTTTTGACTTAGTAAGTCTACTTCGTATCCCCTAGAAACCCTATTATAATCCCCATAACCCAGCTTACTAACCCTAGTTACTAAGTCAAAAGGGCCTCCAAGTACACCCTAAAGGCCTCCTAAACCCTAAACCCTAAAACCCTAAACCCTAAAACCCTAAACCCTAAACCCTAAAACCCTAAACCCCTAAACCCTAAACCCTAAATCCTAAACCCTAAACCCTACACCCTAAACCCTAAACCCTAAAGGCCTCCCCCTTTCGAGGCGTCGACGCCAGAGTGGCTCGCTTCGGACCAAGCCGAGGCTGGACTATCGGTTTTGACAAATGTAGGGGGGGCGGTTCCTTTTAAGGGTTTTCTTTAAGGGTTCCTTTGAAGGGATCTATAATTGGGTTCTACCTTAATAATTAGCATAGGGTTTAATTTGTGGGTTCCTTATTTTAAATGTAGTATAATATCCCCAAAAACTCTATTCTAGTTATTAAGGCCCCTGCGGCATTGTGGATTAGGGCTTTAGGGCTTTGGCGGTTTAGACCTGCAGGGTGTTAGAGCTTAGGTTTTGCAAAAGCTAGAGCAGGGGTTGGGGGGTGGAGTTGTAGATATTCCGATTTATGGCCGTAGGATTTAGGTTGTAGGAGCTGGGATTTAGGGTTTAGGATAGGGGGCCTGGCTTATCCCTTACGCTCCCTAGTATAAACGTCTACGAAACCGCGATCGAACAGCTACAAGAGAACTTAGATCCTGAGCTTGGAGCCGTTGTCCATTGAGCATTGTTTGTTGAGTGACGAGGCGCACTTCTACGTTTGTGGCGCCAAGCCGGCTTGGCAGCACAGCACTTCCTGGCCCCCTCAGAACGATGCCCGGCGGCTGATAGAGGGTTCGCAGGTACAGAGCTCTCTTAGAGTCGGTCTAAGGTATAGGGTACAGGAGGATGTTGAGATCTGCGGTGGCAAGTTGCAAAGATTGCAGGGTCATTCCAGTCAAGTATTTCGAGGGAGCCTACACGGATATATGATCCCGGTTCTCGGTTCACCGACCCCCCCCCCCCCCACGCTCCCCAAGCCGAATCTGTGTGTGACTGTGCAAGCTTTTCCACACGAGGGCTCACATGCCAAGCAAACCCACGCAGGAAACCCAAACCACACCACACCACAGGGAGGAGTGGTGTAACCAGCCTAAGCAGACCCACTCCCGAACCACACCACACCACACCACAGGGAGGGGGAAGCAACCCACAACCACACCACACCACAGGGGGAGGAGGAACCATTGCGGGGGGGGAGGGGGGGGGGCCGGCCGAACCGGGATCATATATGGTAGGGTCTAGGCCCAGGGATGTCCGACAATTCCGATTTGTCCCTAGTATTGCACCAGTAGCTCCTGCGAAGCACTGCGACAACCGTCTGTCCCGAGGTGGCCAAGAAGCCTCTTTGGCTGTCAAAGTCCGGGCTGTCCTGGACTCATCCCGAGACCGACGAGGGCGACGGCGGCGCTCCGACTCAGCATACCCCTTGCAATCTCAGAGATGGAGGGATCTTGAACTTAGGGATGTGTTTTGTTAGCGACCTTCATAGTTGTGGCCTACTCAAGTAAAGCATGTTTTGGAGCTCTGGAGAGGGTAGCACATCAAGGAAGGCAGGGTTTCGCTGAAGATAGCTACCCTCTGGTCCTGCAAGCAAAGCCTGCACCCAAGAACCTGGGGGTATGATCTTCAGAGTTGGGGTTTCACCTTTCTAACTTGGTGGCCCTTAACTTAGCATTGGCGAAAATCCGGGCTGCCTTGGTATTATTAGCAAAACATGGGAGCCTAACGGATTTTTTGGATAATGCCATCCAGCCGCTCCGGCGAGTATCACGAGCATCAGCCTCCCCAGCCTTCCAGCAAGCATTAGTAAGCCCACCGCTCCAGCAAGCATCACCAGCATCAGCCGCCCAAACCTGCCAGCATGTATTGAACAGGCCACGGCTGAAGCATCACGAGCATCAGCCGTCCAGCAAGCGGCTGTAGGGCCAGCGCCCCTGAAGGTTCCGGAAACCTTAAGCCAGCACACCTTGAAGCAACAGGCTAGGTTCGAAGCAGTGTAGAATCGAACGACAGCTCTCACTGAAAATCGATCTCCAGACAGCCCAGAAGCCTTCTATAGTATGGTATCTGGTCCCGCAAAAGCCGTAACATGTGAGCCTAGAGTCTTAGAGCCTTAGGGTTCAGTCGCCTTACGAAGTTGCAAAGAGCCGTTAAAAGCTGCGAAGTGCCAGGCGCCTCCCAACTTCCTGTGGCCACTGGTCAGGCATCCCGGGGCTGCTTTGAGGATGCACGGCTTCGGGTCTCGGATGTTAGCCCTTTATGGGTTTAGGATTTAGGGTGCCGTAGGTAGGGATTATAGAGGTCTGTGTTACGCGATTTGGGTGCTTGGCGGTGAGCGTGAATCATCCATCCCACACACACCTAACCGCATAAACCCTAAACCTAAACCCTGTAAATTATGAGCCCCGAAACCCGTAGACCCATCGCAAAGGGTTTGGATCACCCTGTCAGTTTAATGCCTCGGGCTTGGTCTGAGGCAGTCACCCTCGTGTGTAGGGTTTGTTGGTGCCGCATTAGCTCCTACAGATACAGGTGATGCTGGGTTGGCAGCGTGCCTTCACAGTGCAGTCTCGGAAAGTGCAGCTTCGGCCCTAGACGCCGAAATTGTTTGTAAAAAAGCCTTAAAATGCTTTCACGCCAAGACTAGGACGAGACTTTCACGTTGATTCGCTTGGGGATGGGCTGCCAAAATCGCATCTAACAGCTTTAGAGTCATTTGGGACATGTGGTACAGCCTGCCTATGAAACCGGCATGCTCCGGCTAACGCAAGGCGTGAAACAAACTTTACTACAGCCTTCCAGATCCTTTAGCCAGCCTTCCAGATCCTTTCGCACATGAAACCCTTTAATTTAATGAATTTAACTAATGCCTTCAAGATGCATCAAGCGAGCCTGGTGTCCGGTGTGGACTCTACGGTCAGTGCGAAAGGGCTGGAACAGTTTCAAACTATTGACAACAAAAAACGAGCCAGGCGCACCTTGTCTGGGGCGGTGTGTCCCGCTACAATGCGATGATCAAGATGATGGAGCCTTTGGATGACCCGTATGCGAGGGATCTAAGGCCGTAGGCCCTTATAGTCGATTCGATAGTGACGGGATCATTACGCCACAACCCTATTCTTATCGTTAAGGCCCCTACATAGGAGGGGCCGAAGGTAAAGCATGGTCTGTTTCCTTGGGGTTTAGAATCTAGAAGCAAATGATGGGCTGGATTCCTCGGCTCTAAACGCCAAATCAGGAATTGATGTGCGGTTCTGATTAGTACGCAGGACCCCAATAATGCAAAGTTTTCTTCCGGCCGGTTTCTTGCGTACAAGTGCACAAAATGCATAGCTTCTCTCCGATAATTATGCAAATAATTACTCGTAATGTCAACACTATTCTTCCGGAATCCAGCGCCATGTCTTCTGTTTCGGGAGCCCTAATCCCTAAACCCCCTTTGAAAACAGGCTCTTCCTGGTAAGGAACTTCTGCTGCACCTGCAGCCGGAAAAGAGGCCACAAAAACATCTAAAATGTTTTTCAAAACTCGCAGATCGCTCGCCCTCCGGTGCTCAGGATCTGGTCAAGTACCAGTGGAAGCAGCGACCCGGATGGTTGACAGAAGCAATTCAGGGGCCGTAACGATTCAAATCGCGTTTCGGTATGTTTCATAGTGTCACTGTAGTATAATTAACGATCCCCACGGGGGTAATCCGAAATAATGTTGGCAAACTGTTCAGGCTTCTCTATGTTGGAGTGTAAAAGTCTGATTTCATGTAGGGTCTAGCGTTTTGAGCTTCTTGGGTTTTCTCAACAAACGCAGGGCTTAAACCGAGTTTCGAAGCCTAACGCCTGGGTTCCTGTAACGGGATCTAACTTCCGTTACCATAGTAAGTAGGGATCTATAGCAGCTAATGTGGTTAGTCTGTATTATGGCAACTTATACTTAAAGGGTCATGGGACTCAGTAAGTAAGGTTATAAACACGGTAACTATACTTATAAGCACTTATAACCCCGATTAAGGCACTTATAACCCTACTTACTAAGTCAAATGATCCTTTAAGTAGTCTTTATTGTGGCAAGTTAAATAATTAGATCCCTTAGGCTGGGACCCCGAGGTCGGCGATTGATTCCGGGAAAGCTCTGCTCTTCGAGCGTCTGGGGTTGCAATTACATAGGGTCTACCTGAACCCTAACCCTAAGGAACCTACCTTTTCAGGGCCCCCTAATATGAGTTCTTCATATAAGTCCCTAAAAAGGTAGGTGATTTGGGGTTAAGGTGGGCTTAGGGTTAGGAGTCTTAGGGTTTCGGGGGTTTAAGAGGTTTCGGGTTTAGGGGTCGTGGGCTGTATGAGTTTGAGGGCTCAGGTTTGGGGGTCTTGCGCTTTGGGGATCTTAGAGCTTAGGCGTTCTGCAGTTTAAGGGTTAAACGGTTTAGGAGTTGAGGACTTGAGCCTTTTAGGGAGCCCAGACTCCGAGGAGGATTCAAAAAGTAGATCACTTAATAGGGGTTCCTATAAAGTACCCTTAGGAGTATAGGGCCCCAAATTAGGGGATCTACTTTCTAGATCCTCCCGGGAGTCTGGGAGAGGGCCTTATAGGAGGGAGAGGGAAGAGGAGTTCCAGTGTCAGGGATTAGTGTTCAAAAGTTGTACGGTTTAGGTTTAATTAAAGGTTTCACGAAGAACTCGAGCACATATGCCCGACCTAGGGCTAACCCCGAAACGCAATGCAAGCCTAAAGCATGCAGAGAGCATGCTTTCCTTCCGGCCCTGCGTGTACACCAGGCTCATCATCTTGACCACAGCTTGAAACGCCAAGTTTGAAGCAGCGAGGACGAGCATGCCTCGCATGGAGTGTCGCAGTGAGTGCCGAAGGTCTGGGGAACCATACATGACGCCTTAAAGCTTCATGCCGTTATCCTTAGAGGCTTCTAACTTATCTGCTCATTTCAGTGAAGTCATGGCCTCTTGGCCTAAACCCTAAACCCTAAACCCAACAAATTACAGCCTGACCTCCCAAGTCTAACGCCTGAACAACCTTCGCCCTGCACTTCAGAAGCCACAACCCAGACCTTCCAAAATCCCTTATAATTAAGGAATATACCTTAAATTATATTAGGGATCCTATTATGAATTAAGGTATATTCCTTAATTGAAGGATTTTGGAAGGTCCGGGAACCCTAAACCCTAAGGCACTGAACCTCTCAGTAGATTTCAAGGACCCCAGCATTGCAATCTCCGGTCGCTATGCTCGGTGAGTTGGCTGCAAGGAGAACTTGGGTTTTCATCATGGTTGGTTGTCGAATTTCGGCTTTTCCAAAAACTTGTCGTAGAACGTATTTGAGCCCAAAGGCTCCATGTACCCATATAGTAGATACTTAAGCCGGTACTTTAAGGCCTAAGTATCTACTATATGGGTACATGGAGCCTTAGGGGAGGGTTTCTTGATGGGGTTTGGGGCCGTGGAGTTTGAAAGGTTGGTTCCCACGAGCTGCGTTGCGAGCTGCATTCCCCTGGTGACTTACCTGTGGTTAGTAGGGAATGGAAGAATGGTACTAGTAGTAGGGAACCCTAAACCCTATAACTACTCCCATTCCTCCATTCCCTACTAAGATCCCTTGATGGGGTTCCGACAAAGTACCCTTTTGAGTATAGGACCCCAAATTAGGGAGGGGGATCTACTTTCTAGATGCCTGCTCTGATTCAGGACCGCGGGCTGCGAACGGCAAGGCAGCAGTCCGAGGCCAGTGGTGGCAAAGGGGGCGGCTGGAAGCGACGGGGAAAGAAATCAATGCATGTGGGTGGTTGTCAAAATTAGGGTCCCTTTTTGGGCACCCTAAGTATTAGGTGCCGTATTACAATAAGGACCCAAAAAGGGACCCTAATTCTGACAACCACCCATGTGACAGCCCGCAGGGCCGGGGAAGACACCGCGGATGACGACGGACCCACCAAGTCGGGCGACCACCCCTCGGACCGACGGCCTGGTGGAGTGCCACTCCTGCGTACCGGGCCTATCAGACGGTGAAGGGCAGTTACCGAGAGGCAGTGCCCAGAGAGCCCAATACCCCTTAACTAAGGAATATGGCTTAAATTATAAGGGGCTTCACATTATGATTTAAGCTATGTTCCTTAAGGGGTCTTGGGCTCTCTGGGTGTGCGGCCGGGGCGTCGACCAAGAAGCCGTGAAGCAGCGAAATGAAGAGGGTCGCAGGTTTTGCTCTATTTGCAAAAGTCGAGGCCACTGGCACAACTTGCGCCCTTGCATTACGCCCGCGTTTCCTGAAATGCAAGGCTGAAGCACGGGCTAATTTACAGTAGTTTTTAAAGCTTTGAGAATACCCATAGGTTTCTCGCAGACAAAAAATCCTTCGAGTTTCTGGGATTAGCCCAGGAGTTTCGCGGCTCAAGGCTCAAAGTATACTTACGAATGCTAGTAGTCTTTACGGTCCCTTTAATGTCCCGTCATGGATCTTCAACATCATATCTATCCCGAACTCTTTGCTGGTTGCTAAGCCCGCCGTATTATGGAGCCTCTATACCCCGCCCAGGCCCTAAAGCCTATACCTTTAAACCCTGAACCGGGAAACCTTTAAACTCTACAAACCCTACACCCCCATTCTCAAAACACCTAAGACAAATAGGCCTTGAGCTTTAAACCTTAACTAGAGCCCTAAAACCCTAAACCCCTCAAACCTTGAGCCCTAAAGCCTTGCAGTGCCAGTGCGCCGGATCGAAAGAGTGCGCCGGATCGACTTTAAGAAATAGCTTAAAGGATCATGGGACTTAGTAGGTGGGGCTATAAATACGGTAACTCTACTTCTAACTACTTATAACCCAAATTAAAGTATTTATAACCTTGCTTACTAAGTCCTATGCTCCTCCAAGACCAAGGCTCTCCTGTGCTGTCGTTGCGGCTCCGGGGTGCCGGCGACGAGGCAAAGAGCAACTAAGGTTGATCACCGCTTCCTTACTTGGAGGATCATGGGACTTAGTAAGTAAGGTCATAAGTACCTTACTTGGGGGTTATAAATAGCTATAAGTATAGTTGCCCTTATTTATAACCTCACTTACTAAGTCCCATGATCCTCCAAGTGGGGCAGGTGACCTTTTCAGATTGCCATTAAGGTTATCGGTTCCGAGTGTAAGACGCAGTGGAAGGTCCAGGGTTTTATTGCGGGGTGCTTATCCGGTTTATGACATGCTTTATGACTTCATGATGCTACCAGGCTTAGAGGTTAGGGCTTAAGATTCCAGGTGTGAGCTGGCGGATATCAGTTTGGAAGGGTTCCTTCTCGGACATGAGCAAGGTTGCCGGTCTAGATTGCTGGCTTCCATCAAAGACTGTGCGGCGCTAGATTTTCGATCTGCTGTTTCAATCATTCCCTCAATAGGCTTTCGTTTGGCTCACGTCTATATAATCAAACCGCCTCAATTTTTTTGAAGCCGGGATTCGATTGATCATCTGATTTCTTGATCAATGTCGGGGGCTGGGGCTTCGGGATGCAGAAGGAGCCGCAATCGACATGATTGAAGACTCGGGATTGAACAACAACCTTTGTTGAACGTCCGCAGTTGTAGGACCTTGTACAACCGGCATTACGGGAGCAGGAGCTCTTTCTGATCTTCAGAACGGTCTGGGTCAATCTGTTTTCGATTCTTGCGATAGACGGTCCCCAAATAACGTCACCATCCGCAAGCTGTAGACTGATTATCTAAGAATGCGCTGCCCAAAGTCTGCGGTGCGGCAGTTTAGGTGCGATCTCAAAAACTGGATGATGGTGATGAGACCCAATGCGCAGGCCTGACAATGGAACCACCCCTTCTGGCAACATGCATGCTGACAGCAGCATCATGCAAGCTTAGCGTCTTGACGAAATAAGACATGCAATATATGTAGCAGTGCTTGTAGATTGTAGAGCAGGGTCGAGGCATACGACGGATACACATTTTGTCATGGTACCACAGCAAGCAGGTTTATGTAGATGAGCAGCCGGAAGAGCATAAAGTGGCATAAAGGAGCGTGCCATCTGAAAAATCCCATTGCCTTGCTTGGTTTAACGACGACGAAGCTCATCTGAGCACGCTTCTGGCCGACAAAATACATCACCGCTTTGTTCTGATGTCTCCGGCGAGCTATGACCCTCTACAAAAGGAGGACCTACATGACTTCACAGTATGGGACGAGATGGAAAGGAAGCAGCTTTTGGGATCAACGGCCAGGAGGTGCTTCGAATGCTTCAGCTTCGGACGTGTAGGCTGGCTGTGGGCGCTTGTGACATTTGCGTTTTGCATCTACGGTGCTGTATGTCCCAATGTAGATCTAGTCGGCATCTATGGAGAGAAGGCAGCCCGCATGGTGGCCCTGATGCTGGGCTTGTCCACCTTGTGTTCCATGAACGCAACAAAGGAAGCTGCACGCCTTCTGGAAAGCAAGGAATTTGGACAGCTGTTGAGCAACTACGAGACTCGCACAGCTCAAGAAGACGGTCATCACGTGCGCCAAGGCATAATATGCATAGTTTTCGGCCTCGTGACTGGTATCTTACTTTGGCCCGCGATCGGATCAGACAAGAGTTACCTCGCGGTATGGCTTGCATTGCTAGATTGGATGACGATTTATTCACTTGGCTACAAACATGTCCTGGTCTCGGTAAAAAAATTGAGCAAGTGCCTTGTGCAGAAGTTGGTCGACGACATGCATGATGGTCCGCAGGGATGGAAGGGCACCGGCAAGTTCTGGCAGGATATGACAGAGAAACACAAGGATATGGACCGCAAGCTTGAGAGTGCCTGGACTCTTGCCAGCTGGGTTTTTGCACCCGAGGTGGCTTCCTTGGGGCTTTTCGCTATGATGGCTTTGGTGGCTTGCTTGTCTTCAGCTGTCAACAGCACGAATGGTCTTCTGGCTCTTGCCAGTTTGCTTGGTGTAGTCCCGCCGCTGTATAGCTTCGGAACAAAACTGCAGGAAATGGCCAACATCACAAACATGTGTATGTCAACAGCTTCTACAGTCTACAGATTCTACAAGCAAAGACCAAAGCATCATGTGGTTAGCAATATCACAGTCCGGCCATAGCCCCTACGGCAGTGAGATCCTGAAACTCGGCGGCTACGACAGCGTTGAGGATGAACGTGCAGATCACGCCCGTTTTCTCGCTTATTTGCAGATAAACAAATGTGGAGTGGCGACGTTTGGTGTTCTGATTGATTCGGGACTCATCCTGGGCGTTCTGGCCAATGTTGCAACTGCGTTTCTTGCACTGCTCTCTTACCTGTTGGCCACCCTCGACATCCATGAAGATGATGTGATGCGGACTCTCCAGCATTTCGCAAGTACGCTCCCGTTTCAATTTACCTAGCTGCAAACGGGGACTCTTATGTAGACTCTTATCATGCCTTCCGGCGGCTCCCTCAGCAGATGTGGGCAACGATCCCCAGCAAAGTTGCTCAAAGAATCTTCCGTAGCAACTACAACTTGACCAAGCTTCGGCTAAAAGTATGTGCTTTTCCCTGGGTCTTGCGCTTTCTTAACGGCTAGAGTCTAGAGGGTGCGGATAGATGGCATAATTAATTCAGTCCGAGTTCGAGTGTCAACGACTAGTCTACGATATTTTACGATACTGACCCTGGTCCAGTCTCACGTGCTTCCGTAGCAACGTGGCCTTCAGTACCACGGCTGGGACACCATCAGAAGACCCAAGATACAGCACGAATTTCACTAGGGGCTTCAGGAAGAGAAACTCCATATGGACTCGGACATTGTGAAGTCCTTATGTCAGAGTTTCTGAAATTCAGGCTACCTTATTTTGGGGCCCTTATAATAACAACTACTATTTCGGGCACTATAATAGGGTCCCCTATTTTTGGAAACTCCCATGTAGCATCACCACAACCTGCGTATGCGGAGAGAGCCAAGCAGCCAGGACGCCGATATTTTCGCCTACCTTTGTGAGCGACCCCCTGATGGCGGCGACCTTGTCTACGTGACTGAAGGCACATCGAAGCACTAAATGCCCTGGCTGCTGCTTAGAAATTTCGGGCTTGGGCCTTGCTAGGCTGAAAATTATGTTTTGCAGACTTGAAGATGCACCCAACTGCCCCGAAGCTACAGTCATTTTGCACTATATGTTCAGAGAAGGACGTACATACATGCGTACATACATGCATACAGAGTCAGACAGACACACAGACAGACAGACAGACAGAGGAAGACAGACGGAGACACACAGAGACAGGAAGACAAACGCACAGGCAAGCAGACGGACAGCTGGACAGACACTTGCATACATACATAATACACACATCTATACATACATCCGTACATACATCCATCCATACATACATACAAACATAAATACATGCATACATGTCGTGGTGTTCACGATGCTAAGGGCACTTTCTTGCTCAGGAAGTTTTTGTGACGCCATGCATTCCTTTCCAGCATGCCAGAGCTTTGAATCCTGCAGCTCCTGGGTTCAGGGTGTGTACCCTAAGCCCAAGACACCCTGCGGGTAGGTCCTAGCAATGCGGGAGGCAAAACTTCAATTAGCGCCGAAAGCCCCAATCATGCAAGGCCGCATGGCGAAGGTATACGACTGGATTTGGCACGGTTCAAGGGTTCAAGGTAGGGATTGGGGTTTAAGAGCTTATGGCGTAGGGCTTAGAGTTTGGGGTTCGAGGTTTAGAGGCGACGAAGGGTGACGAGAACGCGTGCGAGCCTGAGGCCATCCCCGAACCGACGCTGAAAGCCTAGAAGCTAGGAAGCCTGAACCGACATGCTCGGCCACGCAGATGCTGACCGTTAATATGGCTCAGTAGCTGAGTGGATACAGTTTACAGTTTTGAGGATAATATTACCCACTGATGATGGCACGACATGAAGGGAGCAAGAACAAAAAGTGTACACTTTTGGGGGCTTATGAACTCAGCAACTAGGTATGTCGACCGATAAAATTGTAAAGAAGCCCGGGGTGGCATCCGAAAAACTGCATTAAGCTCAAAGCCTACGTCAGTGTCGGCGAGGTATCTTGCGGCTCTCAAAGCGCAAGGAGGAGGATGCCCCCGACCACGAGAAGGCAACATCCTGAAGTTGAGGATTTCCTGAAATCTTGGTCTTCTTCGGTTTTCGGACAGGGGTTCAAAGTTGAGGGTGTGGGGGCTTAACATATGGGACTTTCCGAAAATAGGGGACCCTAATATAGTACCCTAAATAGTAGGATCCTTATGATAAGGACCCCCCAAAAAAAGTTACCCCTCATTTTCGGAAACTCCCATATCGATCAGCCCTCGAACCCCCAAAGCCGCAAACCCCCCGAGACATGGACCTTAAACTTTGAACGCTGAGCCGGCGAGGCTGCAGATCCAGATCGATCCCAGTGTGGCAACAGTGCCAAGGCCAATCGAACCTAAGCGTGTGGGGGGTCAGGGTCTCGGAATTGAGGGTTTAGGTCTTGGGGCTTTAAGGTTCAGGGCTTCAGGGTTTCAATAGGCCCCCAACGATTGTGTTCCCGGGCCAGTGTGAGTGTGAGTGTGATAGGCTTTTGAGGCTCCATATTGATGATTGATGATGACGCTTGGTATGAAGTCGCTATCGAAGCCTTGGTTAAAAAATGGGGTCTACATATGCATAAACTCCTAAAACCTTTTCAAGTCCCTTTAACCCTTAGCCCCCAGACCCTGCAGACACTGTGCATAAACCCACAAACCCCTAAACCTGAAATTCTACTTAAAGGATCATGGGACTTAGTAAGTGGGTTAGAAATAAGGTAACTATACCTACTTGGAGGCCCTTTTGACTTAGTAAGTCTACTTAGTATCCCCTAGAAGCCCCATTATAATCCCCATAACCCACCTTACTAACCCTACTTACTAAGTCAAAAGGGCCTCCAAGTACCTATATAGGTATGATCCTCCAAGTAAAGCCCAATCCGAAGCCCGGGCCGCGCTCCAGGCCGCGGAGACAGACGCCGGCTTTGTCCCACATCACAGCTACCGGCCGAGACCTGAGCTCAGGGGTTTCGGTGGGTTTTGGTGAAACAGAAAGAAACATCAGAATCCCGTCGTCGATCGCGTGCTTTGGGGAATGTCGACCTGTCCTGGCCTTATAGACTTTTGTTAAGGGTTTGAGGCTTGAGGGTGTATGTAAACTTTTGAGAAATAGACTTACTTCTTGGGGCTTCTTTCAAGGGTTCCTACAAGGGTTGTTTAAGGGTTTCTTTTTGAAGCTTCCTTTAACGGCTTCTTTGAAGGGTTGCTAGAAGGATTCCTTAGCGGTTCCTGTGCCAGTGTGTTTACTAGTTGCTCGAAGGGTTCCGATATGACACACGTTTACTCGTATGTTGTCGATGCGTTTGTTGTTCTATCTGTGTTTGTTGTTCTATCTGTAGAATAATAGAACGCAGCCCACCGGCGTGTTGGTGGACGAGCACAGGAACCTTAGCCTGTAATGGTTTGGCGAGTTGAGTTATGTGCGCTTGAGTCGTGGTTCTGCACGCCCAAGTCTTGTTGTTATTCACCAGTCTGCATAGGAGCTCTTGTTGGTCACCGACAGGTTTGGTGTTGGGGCCAACATGCTCGCCCTAGCTGAGTCTTCGAACCTAAACTAGACTGAGAGACGACCCAACACTTGAAGTCGCAACTGCAGCCCTGAGGTTTAAAGGGACCTCCAGAAAGTTGGAATATGGTTTCAGGGTAGGATACCTTATAATTTACCATAAAGGGTTTAGGGTAATCATATTCCAACTTTCTGGCTTTTACTTTAGGGTTTAGAGTTAGGTTTCGTTGCTACCTAATGGCGAAAATGAGGTTCGTTGAGGTTTGGGGTGCCTTGCTCAAGCTTTATGGATGGTTGAAGCTGGGATTTGGGAGTTCTTGCTTTGACGTTGTGGCTGATATAGCTAAGTGGATTTGAGCCCGAACAACGACCACATTAGTCTTGCCGACTTCCACCATCGCATGCAACAGCTGTGCAGGCGCAAGGATATCGAGATGCTTCCTGCCGCAGGCCTCCGGCAGGTAATGCAGAGGTTTCAGTGCGTATTCATGACAGCCCTTTATGGTCCTGGTATAACAGATTATAATACCCCAAGACCCGCCCCCCCCCCTAAACCCTAAACCGTATAACGCTAGAATACCCCAAGACCCAACTCTAACCCTTAAGGCCCTTTTCACGGTCGGCATGCTGGTGTTTGGGGCTTACGCTCCAGAGGTTGGTGACTTGGGGGCTGGAAATGGGGCCAAATGATTACCAACGTTATTCGTTGGGGGTTCTTTATTGTGACTATGCTATATTACACCCCGAAACCCTATTCCGATTGTCCAGGCCACGCAGCAGGGCCGAATGATTGCCCATATTATTTCTTGGGGTTCCTTATGTTCATTATACTGGATTTATTTCGGCCCCTCCTCATGCGGCCGAATGAAAGGAAGCCCTAGGACCTGCTTTTTACTGTCTTGTCCCGAAGGTTCCTTAAAGCCTACTTAGAGGATCATGGGACTTAGTAAGTGGGGTTATAAATGAGGTATCTATACTTATAACTACTTATAACCCCAATTAAGGTACTTATAACCTTACTTACTAAGTCCTATGATCTTCGAAGTAAGCCCCTAAACCCGAATGCCACTGGCGGACCATCCAATGTCGGAGCTCATCGGTGAACCGGTGCGTCTTGAAGCGTGTTCTGGGAACGTGTATTGGGGCGTGCTGGCTGAGGTGCAGCTCCTGTACCTGACGTTGACAAATGTGGCTTTCGGGAACGACGATTGGGCCGACTCATCGTGTTCGGTCTCAAAACCAGCTGTCGTATGCTGCAGTCCAGGATCTTCAAGATGTCGTACATCAACTGTCGGCGCAGATGGGATAGGTGCTCGACCAGAGTCTGATGCAAGCGCTCCAAGAAATGCGGCTCCGAAGGATTCCGAAGGTCCGAAACGCTGACCAGGTTGTGCTTGAGTCACTGGGCTTCGGCGTATTTTGCGGCTATGCCATGATAAAACTTTCAGACCATTAGGACTCTCACATGCTTAGGTGCGATAGACTGCAAGCAGCTCGATGTTGTCAGACCTATGTATACCACTCTTTCCATACATATATACTTGTGGGCCATGAATCCTCCCTCGAATGCTTCCGCCTGCATGTCACGGTACGTAACGGTAGCAAGGAGACCTCGAGAGCCGTCCCTGCTTGCGAGAGTGTGCGAGTCGAAACCCGAAAGCTGACAAAGGTTTACGTAGCATGTCCGCCCGAGCTTGTCAGCTGCGGAAAATCTCAACCTCCTGCCTAAATTCGTCGTGCTCTACATCACTCCTAGAAGCTCAGAACACCTTTTATTCTGGAGTATACCGGTGATTTAGGGGATCCTTTGTATGAGTCAAGGCGTATGTGTTGTGTATCTATAAGCATGCACTAGTTATGCACATATTCCTTAACGGTTGGGTTTTGGAGACTCTATGCCCCGAGCCTTGAAAGCTTAGATCTGACAAGAACCTGCACCTAAGCCCTCAGGCCCCAAAATAGCCAAAATACAGCTTCCGGACTAGATTTTTGAATCTAACACCCTATACCCGAATAAGATGGGAAACCTTCAATCAGGGGACTTGACGACCGCTCGCTTGAAGATGTTTGCTGCCGCTTATCGCTTTCGCACCTTAGCTTCAATCACGGTCTTCGGATGGTGGTAACGATCTTCTACAACACATGTCATGTGGCACTCAGACTGCGGATCCCTTCTCGAAAGGAAAGTGTGACCCCGCCTGATGCAATCTTGAAGCTAAACCCTACATAAAATCTAGCGTGCCCGTTTGTAGAGGTAATGCCTTCAACATTTTGTGTCCAGGAACCTTGTGGGTTTCTACCTTAGTAGATTTAGTGTTTGAGGCCTGTGAGCTCAGCAGCATTATCGGTCGCAGGCCTTTAGGGTTCAGGGTTTTGTCCGAGAATGGCTGTTGTTCTTTGGGATCGCGACTACAGTTGCTGAGGCTACTTACAAGCGGGTTTGCAGGGGTACAGCTTGTCTTCGTGGTTGTAGTTGATGCTGGACGTGTTGCTGCAAATACTTACGTACATATTGTTTTTTGATGGCTTTGCCCGAAGGTGAGGATTAAGGACCATTATCTGCTACGCTGATCTACTCTGTGGGGCTTGGGGTTTATGGAACGATCGACGGCCTTTGGGGTTTATTTTGGGGGTGAATCTTACTGGTTCTTCGCATGGAGTACATGAAGGACCTTGGCAAGCTGTTTGCCAAATTAGCGCATAGACATACAGTATTTCTGGCTGCCCTTTATGGGGACTACGTTTAAGAGCATATGCTTAGGGGCGTTTGTGGGCCCCTATATAGCCGGGCTGCCTTCGGCGTATCTACACTCTATGGGTTCCTTCACCCTACCCTCTACTCAGTCAATTGTCCCACAGCACAGAGTTTTTAGGGGCATGAAAAGCCGATGAGTGCGTTCAAGACTGGCCTGAATGCCTTTAACCTCCAATCGAAAGCCCCAGCCCACAGTGGCTAAACTGGTACAAACAGGGTGCGGGCTGGTAAACCCGAGAGTTCGAATATTTCACCCCAAGTTCTTCCCCCTTCAACCACACTCTACACCCAAACCCAGGACCCCTGAAAGGCCGACAGTAAACCTCTCACAAACCCTTGCAACATACAAAGGAGCTGGGTCAAAGATGGTCTTGGTCATCGCTCCAGATGTCCGCACCTCAGCATCGTGACGGCGCAGACGTGCTCAGATGCCAATTGGGTGGCTTCAGGGCCTCGAAGGTTTAGGGTTTATGAAATACACTCTACAAGGTTTTCCGGGTCTTTGGGCTCGAGGTTTATAAGACGTTAAGTTTTGTGGGCTTAGGGCTGCATGGACATACCTCTTGGTTTGAGGCCAACAGGGTTTAGGGGTTTGAAAGGTATGGCACTGAGGGTTTGGGATTTGCAGCTAGAAAGGTCAAGCGTTAGGACTTCAGGGGTGAGGGCTTTATGAGTGCGACATTATTAACGATTGAGGCAGGGAATGGTTTCGGTCCTGAAGCTCACACCACAGCAAATATCCCCGCGGAGGATGCGGCGCATTACGCCGCCAACCCGAAGGCGTGCCACAGCAGGGCTCCGCAGGGCTGTATTAGCAGGGGTTTCACGTAGGGTTTAGAAGGGCTTTCATGGTTGCTTAGGGTGTAGGCTCACGGCTCCATATGGGGTCTTGTGGGGATTGATACTTGGGGGGATTGGCTTCTGTGTACACCATGGTTCGCTTCGCGACTGAGAGTTTCGACTTTTCGACAACCGTCAGGTTCGGGTAGGTCGTACCCGGGAAATAATTTTGCTTTTCACGGTTTGCTTGGGTTGACCCTGCAAGTCACAGAGGCTTCTTGCTAACATGGTTCATGTTGATGTAGGATTTTGGGCTGACCTTCCGATATGAACTTTGTGTGTGAACTTCGTGGCCACGTGGATGCGCAGTCTTGGAAGGCTTGGTAGACATTATTCAGCAATACATTGTCTTTAAAGCATCCCAACAGTATAGTAAACTATTATGTATCCTTCGCTATTGCTCAAGCATGGCAAGTTAAATATGTCACACCATCAGGATGAGTATTGCTTCAGCTATATAGCAAGTGGAAGCAAGACATTGATCTATACATATTCAAGAAATGTCCCAGTTCAGCATTTCTATTGACATTGTTGCCCTTACCATTGTCAGCGCTGGGTGGTGCGATGTGTTCAACATAGGGGCCTTAATGATTAGAATAGGGTTTTGGGGGATCTTTATATTATACTTATGATAAGGAACCCCACAAAAAAGTATTGGTAATTATTTATGCTCCTGTATTACATTGTTTGGGAAGGCGAATTCAAGTCAGCTGGGAGCCTGCAAAATCATGTGTGCACACAAACGGCCAGCCGAGATGGCTCGGCTCTAACCACTTGCAGATGTTCTACAGTATATAAACCCCATAAAGTTGGAAACTGGATTAAGCCCAAATAGTGCTGGGATTCCCTATACATAACTCTTAAGGATGGAGGCTCTGGGGTTTCCAACTTTTGGGCTTCTACTGTAAGTCAAGGGCTGCAGGCTTTACGCGAACCCCAGGGCTTTGCGTTCATACCCAAGTTCTCAGCTGCTAAGGCTTGTTTTCCAACAAACCACTAGTCGTCGAGTAGTACAGGGGGCTTAAATAATTACCTATGCTATTTTGGGGGTTCCTCGTATAATGGGCCTCAGAACCCTATTGTAATTTTTAAGGCCCTCGTATTACGCTGATGTTAAGCATTCGCTCGGTGTCTGGGGAAGTTCTTCTCGCGACTGAGTTGACGAGCTTTCTGGAAACGCTGGCTGCAGGCAGCCATCCCGTCCGGGCACTCAAGCAGCGCTTGCAGCGCTTGTGCAGCCAGCCAAGATTCAGGCAACGGCTAGCATTTTTAGATGACGGCATCGTGTTGAATGACACTGACGACGAAGACATCTTGAAACCGGGTGAAGTTCAGCTCGTGCTTCTAAACTTCATCACAGCATCTGCAGTTCAAATAACAGAGCTCCGGCGTGCGGCAGAGAGGGGCGTTACAGCACGCGTGGAAGCCATTCTGCAAAGGCCGCAAAACCCAGATTTAGGTCATCCAGCTCCGCTTCTCGTGGCATGTGAGCAGGGCCACGTGGAGGTGGCCAGCCTCTTGTTGGAGGCCAAGGCTGACAAGGACAAGGCCACGAGCAACAATGCCACGGCTTTGTTCTTTGCAGCTCAGAAAGGCCACTTGGAGGTGGCTCGCCTTTTGCTGGAGGCCAGGGCTGACAAGGATAAGGCCACAACGGATAGGGGCGTGACTCCTCTGTACGTTGCGGCTGAGCGCGGGCAGTTGGAGGTGGTGCGATTTTTGCTGGAGGCCAAGGCTAACAAGGACCATACTACAACGGACAGGGATGCCACTCCGCTTTTCGTTGCCGCTCAGAATGGGAAGTTGGAGGTAGCACGCCTTTTGTTGGAGGCCAAGGCTGACAAGGACAAGGCCACGGATAGGGGCGGCACTGCGTTTTTCGCTGCAGCCCAGCAAGGCCACTTACAGGTAGCTCGCATCCTGCTGGCGGCCAAGGCTGACATGGACAAGGCTACGAGCAATAACGCCACGCCTTTGTTCATTGCAGCACAGCGAGGGCAGTTGGAGATCGTTCGGCTTTTGCTTGATGCCAGGGCCGACAAGGACAAGGCTACAGCGGACCGGGAAGCCACGCCGCTCTTCGTTGCAGCTCAGAATGGACAGGTGGAGGTAGTGCGCACTTTGCTGGAGGCAAAGGCTGACAAGGATAAGGCCACGAACGCTAATGTCACCCCTCTTTTCAATGCAGCAGAGCGTGGGCAGTGGGAGGTTGTCCAGCTTTTGCTTAATGCCAGGGCTGACAACGACAAGGCTACAACGGCTACAACCGACCGAGAAGCCACCCGGCTTTTCGTTGCAGCTCAGAACGGACAGATGGAGACAGCAGGTCTTTTGGCAAAGTCCAAGGCTGACAAGCACCAGGGAGCCAGTTAGTAATGGCACGACCCCTTTTTCTGTTGCGACTGAACCGGGGCGCTGGGAACCCTAAACCGAGGACGTACCTGTCTTTCGACAGATTGAGACAGCATCGAGGGCTGGCACCATCCCCATGGCCTCTGTCCTGATTACAAAGAGGGCTCACATGATCAGTGAAGGTTGTGCAGGGTATTCCAGCTTACAAAGAAGCCTAGCGAGCCTGCAAGTATAGTTTCAGTCGTCTGGCTTGGGCGGTTCAGAGCGCTTAAGGTGTTTTTGCGGGTTCGGGTCATGTAGGGTTTAGAGATGTTTAGAGCGGCTCAAGTCCGCAATGCAAAGGTTCTAGAAAAGGCGATCTTGGCCCCATGACTTGGAGTCACGGTTTGTCGACTAGAAACCTAAGCTCGGGCAATCAGCACACCTTTACCTCGATCGTTTAGGTTTTGGATGGGTTTGAGGTTTGGGGAAAGTTTGGGATTAGGGTTAAGGGCATCACCACAGAAACACCAGAGCAGTTAGTTTGAACAATGGAAGAGCCCAGCTCAGAATGCTTGGCAGACGAGTCCACCCAAAGCCCTCTCTTCAAGAAGCGACGACGAAGCCGAACCCTAAACCCTGAACCATGGCCCCTGCGCACGGATGACACGCACAAATTCAGAAGTGTACCCAGAAGTGCACCAGGCGTAAACCCTGAACCCTAAAGCCCCAAGCCTGGGCAGGACTGAGATCTTTTATGCTGTTTCCCAGGTCAGCTTTCAACTTCAAGAATCCAACGGCAATGCATGTGGAGAACTGGAACAAACTTGAGGAGACATAGTAAGGTATAGTGTCTCTATAACAAGGAGTCCTGTGGAATAATGCAAGTAATTAGTCAAAGTAATTCTTCAAGCCCCTATGTTTTAACTGGTCAGCAACAAAAAACTTACGATTTTCTTGCATCACCATTCCCGCAGTTTTTCAAGGGTTGGAAGTCCTGACTTTGCGCGTTGAGGGTGTTACTGTGTTGGGGCTCTCGGGATACCGCAATGCCTGGAAGTTGACCGTGCGGTTTGAAGTTTGTCAGTCTGCACCCCCCCCTTGGCATTTAAAGCGTCACTCGTTTGGGCCCCGTGAACTGGGTCAGCATAAGGGCTTTCGGTAAATATCTCTCCATCCCAGACCCCAGGCCCTTTCAGTTTCAGTATGGGGTTCTGCTCTTTGCCAATATTAATATGTCAGGACAAGTGCAAAAAATCCCGCAAAGCCCCAGACCCCTACCCCTGAAACCCAAGTCTTTCTTGAGGGATGTTGGAGTTCGTTCGCGCAGTTGCAGCCAGGCTGGTAGTCGGCCGCCTTACATTTGCCACTCCTCTGCCGAGTCATCGCTGCATTTTGGCTGAATGGCACTGAGAGGGTGATTCAAGTCTTAGGGTTTAGGGAGTGTTTAGGGTGTAGGGTTGAGCTGGCACGAGTGCAAATTTCAAGAAGAACGAGAAGGCTGTCCTGGCTTGACGTTGCAAGCCAGTTGCGGTTAGGGTTTACGATGTGGAGGTTAGAGTTTGGGGTTGAAGGTAGAATTTGCCTTAGTAGCTGAGTGGATACACTTTATACTTTGGGATCATATTACCCACTATAAAACTAAAAGTGTATACTTTGGGGGGCTTATGAACTCAGCAACTAAGTTGCAGAGTTCAGAAGTTCCTTGAAACAGAACCGTAAACCGTATGCTGAACCCTGCCTGAAGCTGCACAACCCTACTGCGTCGCAAGAGGCTTAGCGTTCAGCCTGCTATGGAATGTATACTTGGAGGACCATGGGACGGAGTAAGTAAGGTTATAAGGGCCGTAAATGGGGTTATAAGTACCTATAAGTATAGTTACCTCATTTATAACCCCACTTACTAAGTCCCATGATCCGTTAAGTAGGGATCCTACAAACATGTTGTATGTTCTGTGGCGCCTGTTGACCTGAGGCTGTGGCTGCCGCTGGAAGGGGCTACTCAGTCGGCAAATGTTCAAGTTCAGCGTTCTGGTTACCACGTTAAGAAAGCCATATGGTTGGTTGTCAAAATTATGGTACGTTTTTGGGTCCTTATTATACAAAAAGGGACCATAGTTTTGACAACCACTCATATTGTTTACTACAGGCCCCCATGATGGTAAGGGTAACTTACCCATAGGCCCCAAAGTAGTTCCTTTTTGGGATTACTTTATAGGATTCTAGATATGCACCCCAAAAAGGAACTACTTTGGGGCCTTAGGGTAAACGCAAGTCCTTGGAACCCAGTGTTTGAGACCAGAGGTCTGCAGCCCTCGAGTCGAGACGCTTTCGGTGATTCTTGCAGAGTTCACCGTTGGTTAGTAGGGAATGGAAGAATGGTAGTAATAGTAGTTATAATTGTATCCCATTCCTCCATTCCCTACTAACCAACGGTAAGAGAGTTCATGGTTTGGGGTGTCGTTCAGGATCTGTAGGATCTATCGAGAGAGTCACACCATACCTTTCGTCGTCTATGAAACAGATACTAGACATAGAGCTAGGGAATTAATCACAAACACTGGCTATCTTGCCGAACAGAACCAGCCTCGCCGAATTTGTCCGAGTTGCAAAAGTCCAAACCCTGTAATCCGTAAGCCTAAACCCGAAGCCTTAAGCCCCATAAGCCCTAATCACAACCCTAAGACCTAAACCCGTAATCCCGAAGCCCCAGTCCGTCCTTCTCGCTGAGGATTCCCAGATGCAACTCTGAGATTCTCGGTGCTGGGACGCCTTATTCCAGGTCCGAGGGCTTCCGGGTCTTGGATATCCAACCATTAGATCCTAATGGCCATAGTCTTTAGTGCATATATATATATATATACATACATACCCCATTATCGTATTCTCCAACACTACAGTATACAACAATTTGTCTGTATACCCCGAAAACTATCGTATACCGTACCGCCAAAACTATAGTATGCACCAAAGGCTGCTTTCAGGACAGCCTGTAGTATTTCCTCATGGGGTTTAGGGTTTTATGTCTTGTTTTGAATGTGTTCTACTTCGGTCACCGAGGTTTGGGTTGAAGCATCTTAAGGCTTAGGGCACAAAAATTAGGCTTCTACCCTAGGGATCTAAGCACTCATATATTAAGGCTTTTATTTTGGGCCCAAAGACCATACTATGTAAGGCTTTTGGGCTATTTTGATCCCCAGGGTTAGAAGAGTTTAAGCACTCGTAGGTTTTAGGGTTCAAGGTTTAGAGCTTGCTGACGGCTTGCTGGGAAGCAGTGGGGCAGTGGGTGTGTCTCATCTCGGTTTAGGTTCAGGGTTTAAGGTTACTTTGTTGCACGATTCCAGGTCCTGTTTGAGGACTGAGATGCGCTGTAGACGCTTCAAGAGTAAGCGGCAGCAAACGTGTACAGAAGCTTCCTTGCCGGAGGGCAGCCGGCAATGGGTGCCCACAGCCAGTGATTAAGCCTTTATAAATTAAAAACGATTACCTATCCGGCTATTCTGATGTTCGTTGCTGGCCTTTGAGCCGCCTTTCATACTTTTTCGGGTACTATACCATTAGAGAACCTCGAAGATAAACCCGTTGTTCCCTGTGTCATTATCGACGGACATGCAAGTCTGCAGAATGGTTGAATCATGTCGCAGTGCCCAGGAAGGCTTACTAAAGTGGCCTGAATACTTGTCGTGTTCCTAAAAAGGGATCCTTAAAGGGTTCTATAAGGGATCCATAAGAGGGTTCTAAAACATAGGGGCTTCAATAATTCCCCATACTATTTTGGGGCTCCTTATTATAAGTATGGTATAAGGGGCCCCAAAACCCTTACCTCACCATGCAGGCCCCTACATTACTAGGATTTCGAAGCATCTTCGGGATCATGGAGGTCTCACGCCCCTTCTTCTTGTACCTATGCAATCCAACATCTTGGTCGGCTTAGTTCTGAGCGGTTTAGGGTTTTAGGGTTGAGGGTTTAGGGTTTACGGTTCGCTGGCACGCAATCCAAGCCCACGCTGAAAAGGGTTTACGGCTTTGGGCTTCGCTAGCTTTGACTCGCAGTTAGCAGCTGTCGTTTTCTGATTGAAGGGCGGCAGGTGACATCTCCATTCAAAAGCAGCAAGTAAATCCAACCTCACAAATCACATCGTGGAAGCCGAATAAGTGCCAATGTTCGTCTTTAGAGTTCCTTACTATGGTTATAGTAACCTTATTCTGAAGAGTTGCTAAAGAGCCGCAGCCCCAAAGCTCCATCCACGGATCGGGCTGTGAGGATTGAACTGAGCCCCACGCTGGGCCACCCTTGTTCGCTGACCCCTCGAATTTGTCGTCCGGCATATATAGCTGCCAGCAGGATGTCCTGGGAAGCCCACAGGGATTTCAGCTGATGATGCTTTCCTTAGAAGCCATACCGGGGATCGGATTACCGCAGAGCCCAAACCCAACTATCTCAAAAATCCACTTGGGCCTCCGCCAGTATAACCCATCCAGGTGCAAGGCTGCGCAAGCAAACCGACCACAGTGCGCAAAGCTCGACATCTTGGCCACAAAAGAGCTCCGCTGCGGTGCAAGATGTGTCGTAGCTGGGTCGTCGTCGTTGTCGTCGCCGTAGAGTAGTGGTGGTTTCACTAGCAGCAGTCGCGGTGGTAGTAGATACATAGAGGTCGGGGTCGAGGTAGAGGTAGTAGCAGGACGGCAGGAGGAGGAGGAGCACGAGGAGGAAGACGAGGAAGAGGCCGAGCAGAAGGAGGAGGAGGAGGAGGAGGAGGAGGAGAAAAATTCAGGGGCGAGTAAACTTGCAGCTCTGACGGTGTACGGCCGAACCAACATAGTCAGATTGCGTCGGTTTTTCTTTCGGGACGCATGTGTGCCGTACCCCTTGTGCCGAGCAGCAACAAAGCCCGAAAGCAGAAATCAACAGTTTCACCTTCCAGCAAGCAGTGCTACACAACCTTCCTCCTCCTCGCACCGTAAACCCGAAACCTTAGACCCTAAGCCATAACGAAACCCTAAAACCATCATCCCCGGCTATGTTCTGGTGATTAGAGAAAGGGGTTAGGGTTTACTTTAAGACTTTAAGGTTCAGAGTTTAGAGTTGTAGGATTAGGATTGTTTTGGGTTTACGGTCTGTTACTTGATGGCAGTCAGCTTTACGCTGATAGGTGTCGGAGTTCCGAGAAGATCTGTGCATTAAGTATCATGAAATCCACCCCTAAACCTTAAACCCAAAACCCCAAACCTTAATCCCTAAACTCTGGCCGGTCCGAGTTGTTTGATCGCAGAGCCTACCCCTCAGCTTGATAATTCGGGATCGGATGAGTTAGAAGCAGCAGTATCCCCTTGTAGTCTGCGTACGATTGTATCATACACACCAAAGCCCCGTCCTAAGTATTCAGACCAAGATTAAACCCGAAGTCCTATACCCTACAAGTCTGGCATTGCACATGATGGGAAGCCGCTGTTTCAGCAGGCAACGAGCGCCTAGCCGATTTCGGTGCCGCACCGGCTTGGGCCCCGGCCACCACGGAGTTGAATAAGGCTCATATCGGGTTCATTCAGGGTTACGTCAGGGATTTTTCAAGAGGCTTTGTACCTATGCCAGTGGCATTTGCTGGTATGGAAAGCCTGCCCCTAACCAGAATCTGGTTTACCCCCATACAAAAATCCCAGGACGACAGAGATCTTTAGCAGTCCTTCACAGCCAAGACCCGCGAGATCTCATTTTGCACAGTCCGAAATTTGTGGTTGTAATGTGGTTGCAAACCCTTGCACCCTATGCAGCAAACACTCGCTCAAGACGCTGGGGGTCAAACCCAACCAACAGACATCACTATTCCGGCGTTTGCGGGTTATCATGTTTTTCAGCATCCTACAGCCTCACCAATTGCCATGAGCAAAACTCGGCACTCCAACGCCCTCAAGCGAGATTTCCAAGACTTGTAAAGTGCTTGTCGCGCCCGTTCTCACATCCTGCGGAAGCCCTACATCACTTCCTTCGCAAAGCCCTGCACAACCCTTACTTGGGGGCCCTTTTGACTTAGTAAGTCTACTTAGTATCCTCTAGAGACTCTAGAAAGCCTGTTATAATCCCCATAACCCACCTTACTAACCCTACTTACTAAGTCAAAAGGGCCTCCAAGTACCCTCACAAAACCCTGCACAACCCCTAAAAAACAGCACAAAACCATCCAACGCCGAAAATGGTACCCACGAACCTAAAAGGCCCAAAGCCCTGACCTTAATATGGGGACCAAATGATTACCAATACTGTTGTGCGGACTTAGTACAACTATAGTATTATAGTATGATGTGCCCCAAAACCCTATTCTAATCATTTAGGTTTTTACATTAGAAACCACAGCAAAATGTACCCCACAACCCTGTTCTAGTTCTTAAGGCCCCTACGGAAAATATAGTGTAATGTGCCCCAAACCCTATTCTAATTCTTAAGGCCCCTACAACAGAAGAGCCCCTTTAGGAAGACACCAAGCCGTGCTCAGGAAGCTGGGGTCACTGGCCAGCTTGGCCTAGGTGCCGTGTCGGGTTCAGGCTTTTCAGGGATCTGCAGAGGGTTTAGGGGTTTAGGGTAATGTGGGTTTAGGGTTAAGGGGTTTAGGGTATTTTGGGTTTGGGGTTTAGGAGTTTTGGGGTTTAGAGGTTTAGGGGTTTAGGGTGTTTAGGGTTTTGGGGTTTCGGGGCTTTGGGTTTTGGGTTTACATTCTATAGGGGCCTATAGGGGTTCTATTTTCTGTCAGGTTTCTATAGAACGTCAATGACACCGAACACCTTGCCTTATACTCGGTAAGGCCCTATATAAAACCCCTCATCCCCATCAACCCCTGAACCCAAAAACCTACGAACCCTCAAATCGTAGACCCCAAACCTCTAAAGACACGCAGAAAAAAGCCAGAACCATCCGAATCTCGAGGGTGTTTCCCCCTGCTTTGCGACCTGGTAGCGTTTTGGCACCTTGAAGCAGCCCGAAAAAGTCTCCTAAATCAGGGCAGCGGCGCGCGGGGCAACTGCACTCAAACGGCCGCTGGCTCGGAGTGGAGAGTTCTCAGGACTTGAGCACCCCCCAAAAGGGCCTGAAAAAAGAGACGTTCTGGCCTCTAGTAGTGGGTATTCACTGTATGTTGGAGGGTAGTTTGGAGGTCGAGGTATAAGTTGGGTTTAAGGTCTGGGTTTTTGGGTTCCATATGTAGTAGGAATCTACTCTGACTCACTTTGACCCTAGAGGAAGGGTGGGTTTGTCCCCAAACTACGGGTTTAGAACTTAGGGGTTTAGGGGTGTATGGGCTTAGGGTTTAGCATTGGAAAGCGGCAACGGCAACACTGCACAAGACGATGTGGGACCTGTGGGCAGAGCAGCTGAACAAAATCGGCGACCAAGTTCAGGAGCTTGCAGTTTTTCAGGCACAGCTGCAAAGGGCAGTGAACATGCTAGAATGCGTCGAGAAGGACGTCGGTGGTGCCCATCATATAACCAGGGCAGCTCTGTGTTCTACGTGGGCTGTGAGACCAGCGTGCCCGGAACCATGGCAACATGAGATGACGTGGGGGTTGCGCCAATACTGCCAGCAAGTCGACACAACCGCCGAAATGCAAAGCATAAAGCATGGAGGCCGCAGCGTCCTGCAAAACCTGGGCTTCCTCAGCTCAGAAGGTAGCGGATGCAAACTTGCTGCATCACCCGATTGTGCACAGCAGCATGCCAGAGAAGTTGCGGGATGCGCTCCGACTGGAGCTTGGCTGGAGGGTTGGCGCTCAATTGTGCATAATTATACAGTCCGGCTCTTTTATCGTAACTGGTGCGCATGAACAACATGGGTCCAGACTTTCAGCGGCTATGGTGATATCACTGCGTTCTGCTTGTGTTAGATCGGGTGCATTACCTTGCTTTACGATGTTTGTGTCAGTCACGATGTCGACGACATTCTCCTACATGATGTCCAGCGCGCACATCAGATGATTCATGATAAGTTGGAAAAGGTCATCCTGTTCAACATAGTTTCAGATGCCGTTGATCGACGGATGCGAAAGCTGGCTCCGCAGTGAAGCTGCTAGGGCTGCTTGCGTATAACTCCGGGCGATTTGGAAAGCCTGTTGCTAAAAAAAGGTTTAGGGTAACTGTCCTGTGAATCCAAGCCCAAGCACACGGAAGACTCCCAGGCGCCAGCGCGCCTAAGCGACGAGGCGGGAGACCAGCTGTGTTTAGGGGTTTACGGTTCAGGGTTTAGTGTTGGGCGCAGAAGGGTCACGAAGCTGATGCTGTTTATGTATTGCCAGCAATTGATACGCACGGTTGAAGGTGAGATTTTTGCAAATTCCTATAGTTCGGAACTCTGCTGTATGACTTCTATTCCTTTTTCGAGTTTCCCCTGAACCCTGAACCCTTGTCAAGAAACCTTCTAGATTCAAGATATCGTCAAGAACCCTGACAAGGAACTCTTAAAATTAAAGCCTAGCTTACTTGGGAGTTTCCGAAAATAGGGGACCCTAATATAGCAGCCTGAATATTAGGATGCTCATTATAAGGACACCAAGATAAGGTACCCCTAATTTTCGGAAACTCTAAACCCTTATAGTACCCTTACAGTAAACCAAAAAAGGATCCCTTTAAAGGTAACCCCCAATTTTCGGAGCTTCCCACTTTTTTATTAAGAGGGCCCATGGAGGACGGAAGCTGGGAGCTGGGAGGTGCTGAGTTTGCGGCATTAGGGTTCTACTTAAAGGATCACGGGGCTTAGTAAGTAAGGGTTCCTTAAAAGGGCTCCTTAAAGGGATCTATAGGGCTCCTTAAGGGGATCTGTAGGGTTGAGGGTTTAGGGTTCTACTTAAAGGATCATGGGGCTTAGTAAGTGGGGCTATAAACAAGGTAACTATACTTTCAAGTACTTACAACCCCAATTAAGGCACTTATAACCTGACTTACTAAGTCCCATGATCCTCCAAGTAGGGTTCTAGGACTCGGGGATTTCAGGTTTAGGGTTCGGGGTTTCAGTATTGGGGTTTAGGGTTTAAGGCTTAGGGTTAAGGGTTTTAGGTTCAGGGGTTTAGGGTTTTTTAGTTTGCTGGTATGTCATGAAGACCTTGAGAGCCCAGCTTGCCGGCATACAACAAAAGCCAGTGCTGAAAAGGGTTTTGGTTTAAGGTTCGGGGTTTCAGTATTGAGTGTTTAGGGTTCTAGGACTCGGGGATTTCAGGTTTAGGGTTCGGGGTTTCAGTATTGGGGTTTAGGGTTTAAGGCTTAGGGTTAAGGGTTTTAGGTTCAGGGGTTTAGGGTTTTTTAGTTTGCTGGTATGTCATGAAGACCTTGAGAGCCCAGCTTGCCGGCATACAACAAAAGCCAGTGCTGAGAAGGGTTTTGGTTTAAGGTTCAGGGTTTCAGTATTGAGTGTTTAGGGTTTCAGGGCTTGCGGATGTTGAGGGTTCAGGGGTTTAAAGCGTAGTGAGGGGCCCCTGCTCAGACAATTGTTGCGCCACGGCATTGCTCAAGATCCTCGTAGGATCAGGGGCTGCGCAGAGTGGAGCAACGCTTCAGGCATCCGTATCAAACTCGAAACGCCCTAAGCTGAAGCCTTGTACGTGCCAAGACCCTGCGATAGTCATTAAGCCCAGCAAAGTTAAACCGTAAACCCTATAAAACCTCTATTACCATAGAGCCCTTGATACCGCAAAGCCACACGGGAGTTTCCGAAAACAGGGGCCCTAATATAGCACCCTAAATAGTAGGATCCTGGGAGAGTGAGTGCTGAAATAGTAGGATCCTTATCATAAGGCCCCCAAGATAAGGCACCCCTAGTTTTCGGAAACTCCCACATTCTAGTTTTTCAGACCATTGTACCCTAAGGCCCCAAAGTAGTTCCTTTTTTGGGATTCATATCTAGAATCCTATAAGGCTATAAGGTAATCCCAAAAAGGAACTACTTTGGGGCCTCTGGCATATAAACTCTTATAGTGGCCCTTATAGTAACCCTTATAGTACCCTTATAGTAACCCTCTTAAAGGATCCCTTTAAAGGTATCCCTTTTTTAGTTCTTCAGACCACTGTAGTACGCGCACACTTGCACCCCGGAGACCCCATGGCAGCCCTCTCTGGCCAGCGGCCGGAGGAGCAACACCCTACTTGGAGGGTCGGGGGACTTAGTAAGGGCTCCTTTAAAGGGGATTCTAAGGGCTCCTTTAAAGGGCTCTATCAGGGTAGTATAGGGTTTAGGGTTCAGGGAGTAAGTAAGTAGGTAGTAAGTAGACTTATAAGTACCCTAAAAGGGACCCTAATTGGGGTTATGGTACTTATTAGCCCCTAAAATAACCAGTTACAAAGTCCCCCGACCCTCCAAGTAAACCACCCTAGCTAAGATCCTAAACAGGAAGAGCATACTGTAAAGTCATGATGGCTTCAAAGATCAAAGCCAACCTCTGTCCAACCAAGTACCCTGCGATGCGAGCTTGTGTCCTTGCCAAGTAGGAGGGAAGAAAGATCCTAAACCCGAAACTCTAAAAACTTGAATTTCCCTGAACCCTAAAATCTAGACCTTAAGAAGCCTACAAACCCCAAACTCTAGGAACCCCTATAAGCCTAAACCGAAGCTGAGGAGGATGAGGCGAGCAGCTATGAGTCTGTGAATAGCGATGATGACGGCGACTTCGACGATGGAGACGAAACGGCTCGGAAACCTCTGTCGGGCTTGATGGTGGCCGCCGGAACGACGTTGCGATGCAACTGGGTTGATCCATCGACTGAGGATATGTGGTTGAAGCCTTGGAAGAAGGTCAAAAGCGAAGCGGAGGACTCTCTGGCTGAGCTGCTTGCCGCATCAAAGGCCTGCGAGCGATTGCAGCTCAGAGGCCCGCGATATCCCCTGCATGCCATTAGGGAGAAATGGCCGGAAGTTCCACGTCGTCACGCTGCGATCTTAAGGGCAGTCTCGGAATCTCTGATGAATCGATTAGTAGTGCTGCGCGTCGACAACTTCCCTGGATCCGGAGATCCTGTGTTCGGCACCAAGCACGAGCTTCGTCGGAGCTTCCGCGCTCCGGACCTCTTTGGGAAACTCGCGGATGCCTTCCAGGGGGCCTCTGGCGCTCGGACCCCTTACCTCAAGAAGTTGACGCTGCAAGGCGGCTTGCATTCGAGAACTAGGGGTACCTTATATAAGGATCCTAGTATTTAGGAACTATATCAGGGTCCCCTTATGCAAGGCGGCTTCCATTCGAGAATTAGGGGTACCTTACATAAGGATCCTAGTATTTAGGGACTTTGTTCGGGTCCCCTTATGCAAGGCGGTTTCCATTCGGCCTCGTCATTCTGCAACTTCTTGCAGGTGGTGAAGCCGCAGCTCGAATCCTTCCGCTGCCGAAGATGCCTCTTTCACGGCCGGAACTTCGAGATGCTGGTGACTTACCTTTGGTTCGAATGGAGGAATGGGGTATAATTATAATTACTATTGCTACCATTCTTCCATTCCCTACTAACCACAAGTAAGGTGAAGGCCGTAAGCAGCGCGAGCCAGAGAAGTCTCGTAGAGTTTGAGACGGACGCAGCCATCGGCGGCCAGGATCCCTTCGGACTACTGGCCGACTCGTTCCCGAATCTCCGGATGCTTCGAGCCAAGTACATCTTTGGAAAGACTGGCCCTCTTGAAGGCTTGACGCGTCTGAAGCAGCTGTGTAGGAAGCAGTGTGTTCTGCCACGGGAGGACCACCGACTGAATGGGCGCCCGGCCGTGGATACTGAGAAAGGCATGGTCTTCTGGTGTATCACGTCCCAACATCACGACGACGGCTACCACGGAGAGGGCCTTACGTGGGACGAGCTTGAGAACACCATGGAGTGCATGGAGGAGTGGGCCGTTGGCAAGGGCGTAACCAAGGAGCAGTGCCTCGCGTTCATGGAAGATTGCGGCATGGAGCTGAACGACGATCTCGACGACGACGATTGCGGCATGGAAAAGGACGATGTCGGCCGACGTGATGTCGACTCGGAGACTGATGAGGACACCATCGTTGTGCAGCTGGAGATTGACTCTGCAGGTTCTGAAGGCACTATGGCGATCAATGCACGAAGGATGGATGGTCGGGAGTTTGCAGAACTGACATTAGATGCCAAGAAGACACAGATGCGGACATTTGTCGATGAGCTGGCCTCAAAGTATCCGTGCTCACCACTCGCCCTGCGCCTGGTGCTGCCTCGCGGTAACTGCATCTCTGTTCTCGAAACAGCCAACCAAACCTTAGCGGCGGCCTTGGTCTGACAGGCGATGAGATCATGCACCTGCGAAAGACGTCGGGCTTACATTTTAATATATACGATATTGATCTTAATTTTCTCCCTGGTGTTCCCTAATATTACCTCTCACATGCCACAATACCATGCAATATCCCAATCTAACTGACTCCTGCATTTAGTCCGCAAGTTCGCCCTGCGAGTCAAGCAGCACTTGCCGTTGTCAGAAGAGGGCTCAGGAGGTGAACTTCTGCGCTATCCAATCCCAGACTTCACCCTATGCCTCCAGGGACCTTATTTTGGGGTCCTTAAGGGGTCTAGGGCCCTAACTATGAGGTCCTTGGAGGGATAGGGTCACTGTTAGTCTGTTAACTAGTCTCTCACGCCTACATGGACTTGAAATCTGAAACTACGCCGGCCGACTGGTATACATACAAGACAACTGCTGGTGCTAATTATGCATCAGGGTTCCTTTATACTTGTAGCATAATAATATACGCCGAAGCCGCATTCTCGTTATTTAGGCTCTCTAGTGCCTTAGCTGAAGCGGCAGGGTACAGTAGGCCCTAAACCCTGAAGCCCAAACCCCAAAGGCCGTAAACTTAAAAGGCTCACAAGGACGGAAGAGCTGAGGAGGAAATAGAGCAGAAGTTGGCGTGCTGTAGGGTCTAAATCTACAAATAGTAGCAAAATAGTTTAATGATATGATAAAATGAACATACATGATCTAGTATGTTCTAATGTGTAGTATTATACCATTCCTTTATGTATTCCCTATTTGTCACCGCTTGGCTATCGAAATTTTGTACAGCGAGACTTTGTAGGGAGTATTACAAGCCCCCCCCCTTACATTTTGGAGGTATAGCTGCCGTACCCTTCGCAGTCTGATATATAAGGGCCTTAATAGTCAGATTACAGCTTTGGGGTATATTGTACTTATAATGAGGAACCCCCAGCATAGTATTGGTTATAGTTTAGGCCCCTTTAGGTGCCGGTCGGCAGGCTTCCTGGGGTGCCGCTTCGCGGTGTTAGGGCACTCTGCTCTGAGCCCGAATCAATTCGGAAACCTTAAAACGCCTGAACCACCCAGACCTTCCAAAATTCCTTAATTAAGGAATATACCTTAAATTATAATAGGACCCTTAATATGAATTAAGGTATATTCCTCAATTAAGGGAGTTTGGAAGGTCTGGGCATAAGAGCCCTCGACAAAAACCACGGCCTTGATCCTGAAAGAGCACGTTGTTGCTTCTAGGAGCCACTATGCATAAACAAAAGCCGTGCACTTGATTTTCCCTTTCGGGGTGTTTCAAAAATGCGTACTTCATCTCTGTGCGAGTTGCGAGGTTGACACGAACCATGGAACCCCCAGCGCGTTACTTGCATAACAACTTGCTTAGTCAGACTTAGTAGGACTTCCGTAAGTAGCTGAGAGGTAGCCTTCTGACAACTCGAATGCCGACTGGGACTGGGATATCCATAGCCCATACCTTTAGCTTACTTACCACGACACATTCAATTCTAGTGCCAACTGCCAGCCTTGTGGTGCCCTAAACCCCTCTTCAACCCAGACACCACTTGGAGGCCCTTTTGACTTAGTAAGTAGGGTTAGTAAGGTGGGTTATGGGGATTATAATAGGGTTTCTGGGGGATACTACGTAGACTTACTAAGTCAACAGGGCCTCCAAGCATGATAGCCCCAAACCCTGTACCCCCGGACTGATCAGTAGATTCCCGCGAAGCCTTAAACTTCAAAGCCTCACCAGGTCAGGGTATCGCTAAGCTCCCAAACTCTAGAAACCCTAAACCTTATACCCTCTTCTCTAAACCCAAACCCTAAACCACCCATCAATCCATAAGCCACCAGAACCATAAAACCCCATGGACTCCCAGAAGCCCCGAAGCGTCAACTGCTCCGCCATCAAAACCCTGAAGCTCGGGGGCAGGTGATGTGAATAGCTTGAACTCGAACTCCAACGTTCTTCACTTCAAGGCGGCGATCTAAGGATCAAAATAAAGGGGTGTTAAAGAAGTGCCTGCACTACTCTGGTGGGTTCCCTGTTATGATTATCGTAAAATATACCCCCCCCAAAACCCCCTCTTCGAATCATTAAGGCCCCTAAACCCGAAACCCCTAAAACCTAAACCTGTTTTTGATCAATCCTATGACTGGCCCTTTAGCATGTTTCACATCGTCAGACTCCGAACCATATGCCTCGCCTGGTTTGTCCGAGTGTGAGCGTCGAAGCCCTATTTTAAACCCCTAAACCCTAAAATCCCCTAGAGATCGGAGCCCAAGCCTTCAAGCCGCGATCCGGCTTGAACCCAGGACCTGCCCCAGGGCCCAGACCTTCCAAAATCCCTTGACTAAGGAATATACCTTAAACGATAATGGGGTCCCCAATATGAAATATTCATATATATATATATATATATATACCTGAATTCTCAGTCAAACTCATATTAGGGATTTTAATTAAGGAGTATATTCCTTAGTTAAGGGATTTTGGAAGGTCTGGGGATTTTGCTCTGCGGTTTGCCCACAGGCGTTCAGGGTCCAAGTACCAAGTAATCATATACTCTCCCAAATAGTAGCCTACCTACATAACTACTATCCGAAACCTAACTACCTGATTATGGGGCTTGGACCCGTGGGATAGGCTCTCAGGAGTCATTTTTCAAGCTTTCGGGCAAATATGTCATACTATACAAGGCTGTGTTGTCTCTGTCGAGCCTTTTGGCTAGAGCTTCATGTGGCCACGCTTCTTGAGTGTTCCGCAGGAGTCATGTCCTTGTTAGTTCGAACATGTAACACACTAGGATGCCCAGTAGTGTCCTTATGCCCCTTTTGTAGTCCCAGGTTCCTTATAAAGTTACCCAATACCAAAAAGGGAGCCCTTTTTATTCCTGGGTTACTCGGCATCCTAGCACAGGGGTTATCCACAACAATGTTGATTTCATTTTGGGCCAAGGGGGCCCATAGGGTTTCATTGGTGGCTTAGCTTTGACAGTAGTTGTTGATACTCAAGAACTCTGGCTAGCCTTGGTGGAATTCCTGAATGTACTGCACGCTGCAAGCACGACAACCAAACCTCGTGGAGACGACCTTCTTTTGAAACAGCCGTTTGATGATTGAAGCTTGAACGTAGCACCGTGCAGCCACAATGATGGCTGTCTCATTAGTGGTGAGTCGACTGCAAGCCAACCTTTATCTTACTCTGCCGTGGAGCCCACCGCTACGCGGTTTTTAGTATATCTCTTTCTCATTGGGATCCCGAATTTGTTGAGCTTGCAGTCTGGCATGTAGCGAACATGCCGGATATGAGCCATCGTCCTATATTTGTTATACCTGGTAACCTTGTGTCATATTATTTCTCTGCAGTACGACGTTTTGTTGTTGCAATAGCCATAGTCTGGCAGATCACGGTAGTAGCGGGTAGCAACCAGACCTCAGAAGCCGAGCCTGCACTGAACGAGTGCGCGAGTCGACACCCAAAAACTACAAAAAAACTACCCAAAAACTACCAAACAACTCCCTTAACCCTGGCCCATCACAAGAAAGCCCAGAGAAGCAGCTTTGAGGCCGGGAATCTCGCTGCAGAAAAGGCCGAGTGGCTCTTTGCCCAGGAAGTCCTGAGGCTCGGATTGCCTTCCCAGGCCTTCCAAAATCCCTTAATTAAGGAATATACCTTAATTCATAATAGGACCCCTAATATAATTTAAGGTATATTCCTTAATTAAGGGATATTGGGTTCTCTGGGCAAGGGGGTTTAGGTTTGGGGTTTAGGCTTCCTCTTCAGAGATTTCTTTAGAGGATTCTTTTGAAGGTTACTTTAAAGGTGCTCTTCTCTTAGGGGGTTCCCAATAATTCAAGGATTCAGCTCGTAAGGGTGCTCTTAGGGGGTTCTTTCAAGGGGTTCCTCTTTCAAGCGTTCCTTCAAGGCTTCCTAGAAGGAGTTCTTTCAATGGCTCGTACAAGCGAAAGTATCCTTGTGGGAGGAGGCTCAAACGGGGGGAGCTACGAACCCCTAGTTCTGTCTAGTGTTCAGAGGAGGTTAGGGTTGGGGTTTAGGGTTGGGTTCTCTTCATGGAGTAGCTGATGTATTGCGTTTTTTTTTCTGCGAGGTTCTGGACTTGGTGCAGTTCGTAAGGTTCGGGAGGACAGGTCTTCTTGTTGAAGCTCACTCAGGTACACGGTATAGGGTCCCCTTGAAGAGGCAATGATAAGGACTTGTCGAGTCAGGGGTTATACACTGCAGCTACCCTAATTCCAGTGGTTTGACCACTTGCAAGCTTACCCTAAGCCACAAACCCCCGAACCTTGGACATGCAGACCCGAAACCTGGGCCCCAACCCCTAAACTTGCAAATGCGAAACCGAGAACCCTGAAACGACTTCAAAACATGAAAACCACCAGCCATAGAACCGTGAGACCCAGGAACCCTGAAATCCCAGAGCTCGGCAGCCCAAGAACCCTGAAGCCCGTAAACCGTACTGGTAGAACCCTCAGTTTTTTAAAAACCCTATAGAACCCTGAAGCCCTGAAACCTTGTTTTCGCCCAAGGTCGTCAATCAGACGTTCATGGTCAGGAGTAACTGGAGCATCATCATCGGTTTGGGGTTTAGGGTTTAGGGCCATCACATTCAGCCCTAGAAGTTTTTGCGTCACGGTGTGAGAGAGAGAGACAGAGAGAGAGAGAGAGAGAGAGAGAGAGAGAGAGAGAGAGAAAGAGAGAGAGAGAGAGAGAGGCTTATGCCTGCATCCGGATGCCCATAGCATAAGAAGGGTCCCTATGACCCACCCATCAGACCAACGGAAGCCGCTCCAGAAAAAAAACAAACTGTCGCCAGGCCAGGGGCTGAGGGAGACGGCCGGCCATCAGCAGGCACGAGGTTTCTGGGGTTTTGGGTTTAGGATTTAGGGCTTAGGATTTAGGGTTTAGGGGTTTGGGGTTTAGGATTTAGGGGTTTGGGGTTTAGGGTTCTTCTTCCTTCTTCTGTGGGTGCTGATATTCGGTTCAGCAAGCAGGAGATGAGACGTTTGGGATGGGGGCCGGGTCTCTTTTTAGTTCAGAAGGTTGCCGTTGCTGGTCATATTCCAATGTTGAAGAGGTTTTAGATACACGAGTTTGGGGTTTGCGGTTTGCGGCTAAGGGTTTAGGGGTTCATTGAGGATTTAGGCACTATCAGTCTTATACAAGGCTTCCGTGTGTAGATTCGTAGATTTCGCGATTCGGAGCGATGATTCAAAGGATTTAGGGGTTGAGGTTTCAACTGCCGGGGTTTCAGGCTCAGGGTTCTTGAGGGTGCAGGGTTTAGGGGTTTAGGGTTTAGGGGTTTAGAGTTTAGGGGTTTAGGGTTTAGGGTTTAGGGTGGTCTGGCTAGGCTTGAGGTCCAGCAGCGACAAGGGTGGGACGTGCAAGACTTTAGGGTTTGGGGTCCCATGTACGAGTAGTTCTCGAAGGAAGGGCCCGTTGCCTTAAGAACCTGCAACAACATGCAAACAACAAAAGAAAGAGTTGCTGGACTTCAGCAAATCGGACAAGCCCTTCACACTACCTTTGAAACAAGTTGACTTAACTTCAACCGAACCTTATTACACACTTATAATGCCTTGGGCCTTATACCTTAAACCATGCCCCTAGGGCCGGGCTCCCTGCACTATCCTCAGCATGCACATGCTGTCGAAAAAGGGGTGCTTAAAACAGGGGCCTTAAGCCCAAAACCCTAAAAGCAGGGGCCTTAAGCCCAAAACCCTAAAATCAGAGGCCTGCAGCCCAAAACCCTAAAATCAGAGGCCTGAAGCCCAAAACCCCTTTGAGATGGAGTCACGCAGCAGGCGCTCCTCAGCCGCAGGTCCGGTAGCGAGAGACTGAGGCGTGCCCGCACAGGGTTTAGGTTTTAGGGCTTTCGGGTTTAGGGTTTAGGCTTAGGTTCGCTTAGGTTCGCCCAGCCCAGTATCGAGCCCCCGCCCAGACATGTGGGCCCGAGACTACCCCCTTTAGCCCTTCCGGATTTTCAAAAAAACGAACAGCTTTCGTGCTGATTCCATCTACCTCGGGATTCCGGCTTGACCGCTACTGATGCTGCTTTAGATTCTTGCGCTGGCGCAAGCAAGCGCTCGCGCCTTCAAGTTTTAGGAGCTATGGCTGGTCGAGGGTTTGGGGACTTGAGGCGGTAGGATCGAGAACTTCGGGTTTGGGGCTTTTGGGTGTGGGTTGACTAGTCCCAAAATTAAAATTGCCGGCTGGCTGCGAGCCAGGTTCTTCTGAAGTCGTACTTAAAGGGTCATGGGACTTAGTAAGTGGGTTATAAATCAGGCAACTATACGTACTTATAACCCCAATTAAGGCACGTATAACCCTACTTACTAAGTCCCATGATCCTCCAAGTAGGGAGCTTTGGAGTGCTGCGTTGGTTGTGAAACGAATTTGTACTTTTTATATGGGTACTTGTCAAAGTTAGGGTCCCTTTTTGGGTCCCTGATATAATACGGCACCGAATATCTAGGGTACCTAAAATGGGACCATAATTTTGATAACTACCCGTATTGGATGGGCGCTTTGCGGCTTTGCCTGGCTCGGGCTTCTGATATTAGCTACATCTTGACGGCGAGCCCCTGGTCCCTGGCTTCGGGAAGTCTGACCACCGTGGCTTTACGCATTTTTTCATATTTCGGGTTCGAGGACCTGGCACTCAGTCTGAACAGCTTTGCAAAACAGCGAGTACAGTGCTGCTCCTGGGACAATGATCGCTGAGCTTTTCAGAAGCCGAATAGAGGTATCCGAAGATAAGGGGACCCTAACACAGCATCGTAATTAGTAGGATCCTTATTATGAGGATCCCAAATAAGGTACCCCTAATGTTCGGAAGCTCCCATATTATCTAAACTTCGGAATGCTTATTTTGAGGACCCCCAAATAGGGTACCCCTAATTTTCGGAAAGTCCCGAACCCCATCCCGTTAAAACTCCTAGGGCCGCCTGGGGGCCCTCCACTTCTCCTCGCGTGGGGTTTAGGGTTTAAGGGTTTAGGGTTTAGGGTGATGTCCATGCCAGGTAGATCGAGTGAAGCGGTGGCGACTGTGAAGAGCCCGGTAAAGACTGAACAAGATTTCTCGCACGAGCCAACCTGAGGATTTTCGCGGTATGCGTTTCGTTACAATGCCACTTTGCCCAAGCTTGCAGCTACTGGGGTTCTTCAAAGCCAGTACGTTCTGAACGCGAACATGTAAGTGCCGTGAGTGCCTTCGGGCTTCGGGATAGCATGGGCCTTGCAGCAGCACCAGAAGTATCTTTAAACTTGATAGAACTCTTAAACATTCTATACTCAGACTGAGAGAGTGCTGCTCTAGCTTAAACCTATGTACTGGGCTGAAACATTTGTCGCGTTGTCATCTTGTTTTAGTATGAACCACGAAGGTTCTTCAAACAAGGTTACATGATGTTACATTATGGTTCTAAGGGCCTTCAGTTGCTTGATGTATTTACGTGACGTAGTCAAAGCTATCTCCGATCTTTAGTCCTGATGTATACCTATAGTATAACACAACGCCAAAAGCATAACGGCAAAGCAGCTCGGTAGGGTCCAAGTCGAATAAGTCGATTTAACACCACCCTGAAACTGGGTAGTTGTCAAAATTAGGGTCCTTTTCGGGTCATCATTATATTACGGCACCTAATACTTAGGGTACCCAAACAGGGACCCCAATTTTGACAACCTCCCATATAATGTTAGCAAGAATTTTCCGTTCAGGGTTTGCAGTAGAAGCCAGAAAGTTAGAAGATGGCCTTAGGAGGAATCGTGCTAGGATCCCTTATGCTTTACTAACAGGCATGAGGAGTCTAAACTTTTTGGCTTCTACTTTATTGCCCCAGGCTACATCGTGGGAGCTTCCGATTAAGCTCAAGCTTAGGGTTTAGGGTTTAGGGGTTTAGGGTTTAGGGTTTAGTCTTCCGATAAGCCGCTGATACCTGATCCTAAACCTCAACGCCCCTGGCCCTAAACCGTGATCCAACATCCCCGTCACACCCCTGGAGATCCCCGCTATCGTAGAAGGCTACAGGTTAATATAAGATTTACAGAATTCATCAGGGAGTAGGGTCTATCGTGCTAGCCTTTTCCGCCTAAGTCGTACAGGAGGGTTGGGTTAAGGGTTTAAGTTTGACGGTGTAGGATTTACGGGTCACGGTTTTTCGTGCTGCAGGTGAATTTTTTCTAACCGAAGTCTCAAGTCCACACAAGGCCTCCTAAACCCTAGACCCTACCCAGAGGCCCCAAAGTAGTTCCTTTTTAGGAGTACCCTGTAGGATTTTTTATATATGAACCCCAACAAAGGAACTACTTTGGGGCCTCTGGGTAAACCCTGAATAGTACCCTGAGCCGTTTGAGCCCGGTTGTGGGTTTAGGGTTGCTCACATTCCCTCGCATCACGGACCGAACGTCTTGGAGCCTAAACCGAACTGCCGTTCATGACGAATCCCTAAACCCGGATTTTAGTGTTTACGGTCTTGAACCCTCAACCCAAACCCCAAACCCATGTCGACCGACTTCACATCGCTTTAGCTGCCTATGCCAGAGCTTCCCTGAAGCGGTGGCCTTCGAACGGTTTTCACTTAGTAGCTCAGTAGGTAGCCTTTCTATAACTTTTTGGGGCATATATAAATGTACCATACTCGACAGGGCTAGCGATTCACGGGCTAAGGTCTTGAATTTCTAAGTTCATGTCCTAAGAGCCCGAAACCCCGCATTCCCCAAACTCCGGACCCTGGGCCCCAAAGGTACCCTTGCCGCCATTTTTGTTCGTTAAGGTTTTAAAGTTCCAGACAGTAGAAGCCAGAAAGTTTGAATATCATTATCGTAACCCCTTTAAGGCAAATTATAAGGTATCCTACCCTGAAACCATATTCCAACTTTCTGGAGTTCCCTTTAAGAGTTCAGGTCGTATACGAGGTCATGCGGTATAGCTTTAGCTGATATTCTGGGGTATTTTATGCTCTTATGGTTCGTCATGTCCCCCACCCTAGGCAGGCACACCAACTTGAAGTTCAAGATTGTGTACCATAAAATCTCAATGGTTACCAATACCGTTCATTTCCGACAACCATACAACAAAGAATATGCCCAAAACTCAAAAATGAACAAATGACTGATTCCCTCATATTATGTAGCTACCATCAACCCTAAATTAAGTGAGGCTTATAAGTACCTGAAAAGGATAGCACCAGTGAGAGTTTCAAGACAAATCAGGCTCTCGAGTTTTCGGAGTAATTACCCCCGGGAAGCATACTCCGTAGTAGTAGACCCTAAGCCCCAAACCCCACACCGCAATAAAAACATGTAAAGCGTAAGGTGAAAATAGGATGCCAATAGTGCTGGAGCTCATCGACCGCATTCCTGGGGGCTCCCTAACATGTTCATGGTGTGAAATAGGTTCAGGGTTCAGGGTAGATTATACAGCATTATAAAGCCACCCCAAACCAAATAAAAGCATTCCAATCACTCGGGGCTTCTACAGCGCAGGGTTTCGGGCATCGGGTCCTACACCTTAAGTACACTCCAAAGCCTTGGAGCTGTCTCTTCCTGAAGAAAGGTCACCGCTCAGACTAGAATTGGCTATAGGTCTCACAGGGGGGGACCTCGGAATCATTCACGGAATGCTGGCATCACCCAGACTACACATGAGGTCATGGTCGTGCTCAGTATCAGGTTGTCGGACACGCTCTGGATATTTGTGAGGTGTTTGGAAGCCGTAAATTTCACCGCCCCTAGGAAACCGCTGGGAAGACTCCCGCGCCAATGCTGCATAGGAGTAGCCAATGTGCTGAATCCTTCTGGTACTCGAATCCTCGCGTGCTGGTCTAGTTGCGAGTGCTGAAACCCTAAACCCCTAAACTCTAAACCCTTCCATGTCTAGTAGAAGCGGAAGCAGAGTCGCTTTTGTCGTCGTGATAGAGCAGGGCGACAACTTAGCGGTGGTGGTGGACATCGTCGCCGTCCTCGTTGTAGCAGGGGAAGAAAAAGCATTAGTAGCCGTACAGGCATCCACCGTTCGCTTGTCTCACCAAGTAGGGCCTGCTTCTTTGCCTCCCAATGCTATGTTGCGACGACCGTTTCTGTTCTGCCGCTGGCCATTGATGTTCTTTGTCAGGCCCCAATGAAAATGTTAACAGAGCCTTGGAAATTCGATCGAGAACGCCGGGTCCCCCAACCCAGAATACAACCACCGGCGCACGGACGGTAGCTGGCAGCTTGAAACAAAATGGAGCGGGAGCCTAGTCAAGGAATTGGGGGTTTGGGATCTTGGGTTTAGGTTGGGTCAAAATAGTTGCTCAAACTCGAAGAATAATTAGGATGTTCATGGTTCTTGCGGACTTATATCATTGCAGTTTACTCATCGAATCTCAATATAGATTTATGAATTTAGGTGTTCCGATCTCCAAATGTAGATTGGATGACCTCCATGGTGAAGCTTTTAATTTCAAAATACAACTTATACCATAAATTATGTACTTTTTTGATCATTGATATCTTTAGGTATATATCGGTGTGTAATTCTTAAATCAAAGAGTTACAAGTAGCCATATAATGCATTTGTTATAAATGAATATGTATACTAGGACAACAAGGGGAGATTTGATTGGTTCAACATGCACTAAGTACGTGGTATTTGTTTTCTTATTTCACATAGATGTTAGGGGGGGTGAGCTCGAGTGGACTTAGCAAGTGCTTGTACAGATCTTTGACAATATCAAAATCGCTCGATACGAATTTGCTACGTAGTTTGATACGTCTATAGAAACGGTGAATAACGGTGATATAGTATAATTAATCGCAAA
>CAJNDT010004990.1:474715-589535 GCA_905221615.1 Symbiodinium sp. CCMP2592 | reverse complement strand
ACCCCCGATACCCATCTTTTCGTCGTCACCTGCATGGAGTGGAACATTGGTTTGGCAAAGTTGAGAACCAGGCTGGTGTCAACACCGGATCGTCGGTCGATAGCATTGTTGATAAGCTCACGCTGTCTCTGCCGCTTGCCCGTTTTCATCTTCTGGGACTTCTCCCATGCATCTTCGAGCCATTCTGGCAATGACCCGTCCTTTAGCAGGCTCATGAACTTGTGCTGCTTGCTGCGGTCCATCTTCCCCGAGTCCTTCGCCGGGTCTTCCATGGCCAGCACCTCGTAGTCTGTGGGTGTCTCCTCCTCTGGCTGCTCTTCGGCGGCATCCTCCACCTCCTCGAATCCATCAGCCCAGTTGTCCTCCAGCTTCCGCTTCTTGTTGTTGTCATTCTGCTTGGGAGTGTTTTTGCTGCTGCTGCTGCTACTGGGCTTGCTTCCTTTCTCTTGCTCCTTGCCCTTGTTCTCCTTCTTTTTCTCGTTCTTGTTCTTCTTCTCCTTGGCTGGGGCCTTTGCTTCGGCCTTTGCTTTGCCCTTTGCTTTGGCCTTTGGGCTGCTCTTTGGGTTGGCCTTCGGAGTGGGCTTTTGATTGGGCTTGCTCTTTGCTGCTGTTGCTTTCGTTGTTCCTTCTGCTGCAGGCTTTTTCAAAATCCCGGTCACGGGCTCTTTCTTTATCGTGATCTTCGCCGCCGGCTTCTTCATGGGCACCTCCTGCTCTTCTTCTTCTGCCTGCTCGTCCTGGGGCTCTTCCTCGGCCTTCGTATACATATATATATAACACTCTGGTTTTACAAAACACAAAAACCAAAAAGCGCCTCAGGAGCTTGGCTGTCTTCAGCCATCGCAGGGAAAACACGAACAGTAAAGATGATATACTGTCCTCACAAAAAAGGCACCCCTCGCTGAAGTGCTCACAGCTGCAGATAGAAGTAAAAATAATTGTCATCGCAGTGTAAGTTCTCTCTGACATGCAGACAACACCGAATGTGTTTCGTCACAGTCATAGTATAGCTTGAATCACACAAGTATATATAATTTTCTCGCCAGCTCTGGTGTAAAGACACATGCAAGCTTCTGTGTGGGGTCTGGCACACAGGTTTGAGGGTGAAGGGTTTCGGGGTTCTGTATATAAGGTATATAGTTTAGGGTTCAGGGTTTATATGACATCAGTTGTTGGGTTCTCGGGCTTTTATAGGCAGTCTCCTGGAGTCGGCCCGGCTGATTGTTTTGCTTCACACTTGCAGGCACGATAAAGTATAGAAGTTACTGCTGTGCAGAAAAACAGCTGCTCTTATATCTAGCTCCGTCTGCAAAAGCAACGAGAAAATTTAATTATGTACATGCACTTCTGTACAACGTGCTGGCAAGTCGTAGCTCACTGGTCTTGCTGCTCAGCTGCTGCTTCGCTCCACCAGACCCAGTACCAGACCCTTGGGGATTATGTATAATATTCAAAAGCCAAATTACTCTCCTAAACAAAACCTATACAATAGATCTAATGCAACCAAGTTGCTGTCGTCCATGATGGACACAGGTCCGCCAAGCCCATTTCCACACTCGTTTGGGCGACCGGCTCCGGCTTCGGCTTCGGCTCCTGTCTTCCTGGAACACGAGAATATAGCTATTCCCTTTCTGCATTCAGAAAAGTGACTATGTGGTTCGTCGGAAAAACAAAAGAACAACACAGGTCTGCTGTCGTGGCATCTTCGAAGAGAGGCTTTGTTCTGTCTAGTCAGGGAGGGAGAAGGACAGACTTTTTTGGAGCCGAAAAGCTATACAATATACGATTGATCCTCGCAGAGCACCGTATATAGTGTTGGATGTGGGGCGGTGGGTTGGGGGGGGTGGGGGTGGGGGGTGTGGGGGTGGGGGGTGGGGGGTGGGGGTGGGGGTGGGGGGTGGGGGGTGTGGGGGTGGGGGGTGGGAGATGGGGGGTGGGGGGTGTGAGTGTGGGGGGTGGGGGGTGTGGGGAGTGTGGTGGGGGGTGGGGGGTGGGTGGGTGGTTGGGTGGGGGGTGGGGGGTGGGTGGGTGGTTGGGGGGTGGGGGGTGGGGGATGGGGGTGGGGGGTGGGGTGGTGGGTGGGTGGGGGGGAGGTGGGGGCTGGTGGGGTGGGCTGGGGAGTTTGTCAATGGATTTTAAGCAGATTTTACAAAAAAATCAACAGGTTTTCCAAAAAATCTCGATGCAGTTTCGATGCAGTTTGTATGCAGTTTCGATGCTGTTTCGATGCGGTTTTAAAACTACATACAAACTGCATCGCGAAATGCTGTAAAAGCTATGCAGTTTGTATGTAGTTTTAAAACCGCATCGAAACAGCATCGAAACTGCATATAAACTGCATCGAAACTGCATCGAGATTTTTTGGAAAACCTCTTGATTTTTTTGTAAAATCTGCTGAAATTTTTGTAAAATCTATGGAAAATTTGGGGGAGATTGTTGCAAAACCTGCCCACCGGTGCCTTTCCGGTGTGTTGTTCGAGTCTCGCATGTAAGGTCTAAGCCGCATCTCATCGGATCCCCACAAGTGGTTTCCCAGCTTCAAGCGCTACGCTTCGTGTGTGGGGACCGGCACACTGTGTGTCTAAACCCGAAACCCTAAACCCCTAAACCCCGAGACCCCTGAGCCCCTAAGCCCTCTCTCTATATATAGATGCATGAATACAGGTTCTGCAATCTACATGTTCGGTTTGGGGATTCAGGGCTTCATGTGTGGTGTATGCAGTATCTTCATAAATGGTTTAGGGTTCGGGCCGGGCTGTTTTTTGTCCTATCGTGTGACTTGATAGGCCCTTCAAGCAACCCAGGCATGTTCACATGTGTTCTCTATACACTCTATAGACATGTGCACGTGTGTATGTAGCCACCACCACAATCTCTGCGACTACAACTCTTTCCAATCGCCCGCTTCACTTGCTTGTCGGAGTCTCGCACAGCTTCGCAATTATCCGGATGTGCAGACGACCTTCTGAGGATCCTCGAGGTTTTGTTGCCTGGGCACATATAATGTAGTGTGGTGTAAGTTCGACTATGTATATACATATATGTATATATAGATATATGTATAAAGAAACATATACATATACATATGCACACATACGTGCTTATTTGTAGACTATGCATCTACAATTTTATACTACATCCATGGGGTCGCTGCACATTGTGCTTAATTGTGAGAAAAATGAGTGGCTCGGCCTGTCTCATCGTCTCTCGTGCAGCACTGTGCTGTTGCCATCGCCGTTACTGTTGTGTAAAGCTTTATCCCTCTAGACTATATGCTATAGACACACAAACAGCACAGGGGTTTAAGGGTTTAGGGTTTTAAGGGTTTATAGGGCACTGCATTATATTCAACGGCGGTAGTAACGACGATGGTATCGGCCGCGACTGTCGCCTCTGTACCTGCGGTAGCTACGGCTGTCACTCCTGTGCCGACGACCGTAGCTACGGCTGCGACCATGGTAGCTCCTTCGCCTTTGGCTCCGGTAGCTACGAGCACGACTCCTACTGGCCCGCCTAGAGTAGCTACGAGCCCGCCTAGAGTAGCTACGAGCCCGCCCCGAGCTACGAGCCCGCCCCGAGCTACGAGCCCGCCCCGAGCTCCGAGCCCTGTTCTCTTCAACATCTTCACCTTCACCCTCGGAAGTCGGGCTGGGCTCCTTTGGGGGTGGGGTCGGCTCCTTTTTTGCCTTCTTGGCTTTGGGCTCTTTTTTCTTTTTCTTCTTCTTCTTCTTCTCTTTCTCTTCTTCATCTTCATCTACACTGCTGGGCGGCTCATTGGCTTGCTCAGCTTCGGCGATCTGCCGCTTCAGCCGCGGGTCCACGGGCGGCTCCACGGCGGCCGGGGCCACTTTCCTCGCAGACGGCTTCGGCTTGGCGATCGGCGGCTCCGGTGGGAAGCCAGTGCCAAACTCTTCCTCGGTTTTGTGTTGTCTATATATCGAAGAAACACACACTCTTCTTCTTCGCAAGTAAAAATACACACAGACTCGGGCAGAAATTAGGGTTGACAAAAAAGTCTACACTCCTAAACATAAGGCTGTGGGCTCATAGAACACTTTATTTTTGAGAGAAACCCTAAAAACCCTAAACCCTAAACCGGCTCTATTGGTTTGGTGCCGGTTTATAAAGCGGCTTTTTTGAGGTTGCTGCTATCGCAGAAAAAGGCTCTGGAATTGGTCCCGTGTAAGGGTCGCCAGAGTGAAGAAGAGCCCAGTCATATTGCTCTTGGGCCTGTGGGGATAGAGCTTGGAGTTGGGAGGATTCACTGGATATAGCTTTTGGTTTCAAAAACCACAAAGTTTGGGTGGGAATCGTTGTCTGGGTTTAGGGTTAGGGTTTAGGTTTTAGGGGTTTAGGGTTCAAGGTTTAGGGTTGAAGGTTCTGGAAAAGTAAGGTTTTTATAGGGCCACAGCCAACCGAGCAGCCGTCATCTCATTCCAGGGCTTAACGTCGACGACGGGGGCTTTCTCGGCCACAGCTTCCTTTCACTATATATATAGTATATATAAGCAACCGAAGCAACCGTTTGCTGTGTATAGGTTTGTGGAGTTCCGATTTAGGGCCTTCTTTTACTTGCAGGGTGATGGCTTAAATGATTCGGCCCGGGTACTGCACCGTCATCCACCACCGAGTTTGGTCCAGGCGGCTCCAGCGGCAGCTGCTTGTCGTCCTTTTTTGTGGGAGCTCTACTTCATTGTGTGGCTCTGGAGTTTGTTCTTCTTCTCACAAGTAAGGGTACACACACCCACAGGCCTCGGTCTTGGTGTTCGAATCGAAGGCTCCTTCTGCAAGCGGGGCAGCAGCATCCTCCTGGGGCTGGTGTTGTCGTCGGAATATGAAACTATGAATCTTTTAGGGCGGGTCGTTTGGGGTTCTCACATGATGCCATATAGCATTCTTAGATTTGGCCCCCCTAGCTGCCCTATAGCTCTTTGTACACATGTTGATTATATATACATATATATAAAAACACATGCAGATATGTGTAACAAAACATGTTGTTGAACTATGCAATGCAAGATTCTTTGGGTCGTGGACCACCATGTACCCAGAGCTCCCAGGCTTGCGGCTTCACCGTCTCCAAACCGTAAAGTTGCTCAGGTGGCACCTTTGGGTGTGGTGGTGCAAGGTGTTGCGGCGGTGGGTACGGGGGCTGGGTCGGCATCGCTTTGGCTTTTGGTGGGAGTGCTGGTTCTGGGACATTGGGCTCTGGTGGGCTTTGGGATGGCGGTGGTGCCTGGCCCAGTGGAGGGGGGGTGGGCGGAGGGCCTTTCCAAGGCGGCTGTTCTGGTGGTGGTGCCCACTTGCCCCACGACTCGTCTTCCTTCGAAGCTTTCGAAGGGGGCGGCTTCGCCAGCTCTGCCACCAGGTACTTGTTCGTCGCCATTTTCCCATGCCATTGCCCGTCGAGCGAAGCCCGGGCAAGCTGAGCGGCATCTGGCGAGTCCTTTGGTTTAGGGTTTGGGGGTTAGGGGTTTGGGGTTTATAGGGTTTAGGGTTTAGGGTTTATGTAGGGGTCGCAAGTAATTTTTCTCAAAACCAAGTTGCGAACTCTAAGAAGATCGAGCAGTGATCAGGCTTGCTCTGCTTCTTCTCCCAGTAACGCTCCCGCACCACTTGTATGTTCAGGCAATCCAGCACCCCAAGCTCCTCGATCGCCGCCCTGATCGCCTCGGCTCTCTCTCATGTAACTACATATATGTATGCCTGTCTATATGTGTACCAACCTCACCCTTTGTATATATGTGTAGATATAAGCATATATAATTAGACACAAAAGAAAAGTAATGAGTGTCAGATTGTGGCCAATAGACGTGTATTGAGTTTATCTATATCTACATATTGTGTACATATAAAGTATATATGTTAAACCCTAAACCCTAAACCCAAAGCTACTTTTCTTTCGAGTGGCCCACTTCGTCGCACTGTACGTGACATTCTTCACGTAGACACGGTAGCAGTCGACAGTAGCCATGGCCGCGAAGCAAAACTTGCTATATGTGTTAGAACACCCAAAGTGAACAGCCTTTATTCTTTGTGGATAAAAATGTGCCTAGAGCCTAGCCCCGGCGCCGAAAGCCTGACACCCGAAACTCGGTAATGGCTTTGGGTTGTATGCTTTAAAAGTCCAGAGCATCTATGCGAAGCTATCTACAATCCAAACCTTCTACAAATACTGTGAGGATAAGCCGCATCGGCACATGGTGGTGACATCGTGTCGAACACATCGTGTGTAGGAGATACTACGTCGCAAAACTAGAGTCTCTCCTGCTGTAAAGGAAACAGCGACCACGGCCACAAGTTTCGGCTCCAACATCATCTCGCAAAAAAGCCTCGATAAACCTCTTCAGCCGGCATTCTCTGCACTCAAGCAATTCCAACTCGAAAGTGTTAGACATTGGAGAATGTTTTTTTGGGGGCTCACAAGGAATCCGGGCTGTCGGTTTGCGGTTTAAGTTTGGGGAGTCGGGTTTGGGGTTTCGGGTTTTGGGGTTTATATAGGGTTTATGGGTTTAAAATTAGTTTTGGGTTTTAGGGCTTAGTGAGGGTTGAGGGTTTTTGTGAAATACTGCTTTAAAGGCAAGACACACTCGCAGGTAGATCTCGCAAGTAACACAAAGCTCCCCATCGCATGTAAAGCTGCACAAGGAAAATCTCGCAAGTAACACAAAGCTCCCCATCGCATGTAAAGGTGCACACAAGGAAAATCTCGCAAGTAATATACAAAGCTCCCCATCGCATGTAAAGGTGCACACAAGGAAAATCTCGCAAGTAATATACAAAGCTCCTCACATCGCATGTAAAAGGAAACACTCGCACAGGTAAAAAGCAGAACTCATCGCAAGTACATATACAAAAATCACCGTCGCAAGTAAACCTGCTTTGAGGCTTTAGGCTATTGGTGGTTTCGGGGTTACAAAGGCTTATATATACAGTATATGATAGGGATCAAATACATATATCACACAGAACAGGAAGCACTCAACCTCACACACACACACAAATGCAAGAAACATTTTTTCTCGCAGTCATTGCCCCTCTGCTGCCGGAAGGTTCACCCTTTTTGTGCTTCTCACTAAAAGGGCCAAAGATGCATTATGCTAAATGGCATTGTGGCAGATGTAGTGCTCTACATGTAAACGAAAGACATATAGAAACACACCGTGACTAGCACCCATGGGTTTTCTCAGATTGTGGGAAAACAAACCACGTTTATATACAACATATATATGCTTGAAACTCAGATTGTTATATAGTCTACAAAGTTCAGAAAACCCAGGGTGCACATCACATCCCGCACTGAACACATTTTGGTTTTCAAACCCCCAGCGACTTCATGACGTCCTTTCGCAGCTTGTAGAGCTCCAAGAGCGGGATGCCCTGCTCGACGTAGGGAATCATCTTCTCGATCACCTCATGATGCTTCGGACAGCAACTGGAAATGATGCTCCTCAGCTTGCCGCCGTTATCGTAGTTGCGGATGTAGGATTTCTCAGAGTAGAACTCTACCTTGCAAGATCCGTACTTTTCGGCGGACAGCCATTTGTTAGACGGCGAAGTCGCCGCCGCCGGCTTCGGCTTCGCCGCCAGCTTCGCCACCTTCGTCTTCGCCGCCGACTTCGCCTTCGCTGTGGCTTTGGGCTTGGGGCTCTTCTCTTTCGGCTTGCCGGTGGCTTTGGGCTTCGAAGCACCCTTCTTTTTGGCCACAGCCACAGACACCGGCGGCATGAAAGCCATGGCATTTTTGAGGATGTCCAAGTCGCACTCATCCGTGGAAGAGATCACTTCCACATCCTTGGCCGGCTCAGCCCCGGCACCAGTCTTGATCTTTGCCTTTCCTGCCTTTTTGTTCTTTGCCTTTGTGGCCTTCTTCTTCAGGGTGCCCTTCTTCATAACGATCTTCTTCGGCTTGCTGCTCTTATGGATGTGCACAAACTTCTCCGCAAACTTCTTCGGCTCGCTGCTCTTCAAGGTGTCCGGAAACTTGGTCGGGCTGCTGTTCTTAAAGATTTCCGGCAACTCCGGGAACTCAGCATCCTGCAAAGGAGTAGGCTTCTCGTCACACCGAAAGGGAACAGGCTTCTCATCCTCCTTCACGGGAACAAGGGCCGTGCTGGGGGAATCAAGAGGCTTCGGGGCAAACTCCTGCACCTGCACCCTTTCCAGGCAAAGGTCAAGCTTCCTGATTGTATGTTTGCACAGACTTAGATAAAAAAGTTTGCAACACTTTTCTTTCTTCCGTCACACGAATTATATATATACAGCGAAAAAACACGAAAGACATATGTGCAGCCACGGCACACTTGATCCTCGTGCGACAGGGACCTGTAGACTTTCCGCTTGAAGCTCTCCTTCTGCTTCATCGCACGGAGGTGGCTAAGAAGAAGACGGATGGCGGTGTCCATCTTGTCCACAAGGTCCTCTGCCTTGTAGTCTTTGTGGCCTTCGAGCAGCAGGTTCTTTTGCTCGTGAAGGATCCAAAAGCTTCGGGTAACCCGCTGCGACAACAACTTCGTGTTCGGGGCGAGGCGAAGAAGGTCAAACAGCAGCCCAGCTGTCTTTGCCAACCACGGACCGTGGACGGCAGTGTGCCAAGTGTAGCTTATTGGCCCGCCCGGAGGGGGGCACAGTAAAGGCCACAGGTCCTTCGTCTTCTTGAACTCGAGAAAGCCCAACACCACCTTCGCCAGCTCCGTTGCTGTAATAAGCGGATCGGCAACCACTCGGTCCTTGGCATTTTTGCCCGTTGCAGCGGAAGCGCCCTCCGCCAGCTTGACCGAAGCTGCAGCTGCTAAGGAAGCCATGCTCGCAAGACTGTATATACTGTGTATGTATAGGATTTATGATTTCTCAAAAAAATGGAATGCATTTGTCTCTGTCTCCATCCAGCCTCGCACTTACCTCTGGGTCTCGTCTGGACCAAACACACAGCTGCAACGTCCGAAAATTTTTCTCACTCTCGGATCTCAGAAAAGTATATATATATATATATATATATAAGTAGATCTCTCGCATGTAACCTACAAGAGTCTCGCACAGGTAAAGGTGGACTCCTCGCAGGTATAAACTATATTGTGATGACTCTCGCAAATGTACATGTACCGATTTCTCGCATGTAAAAAGCACACATCGCAAGCAATCCGCCGGCTCGACCCAGCACAGAATCAAACCGAGCTGCGATTTCAACATGGAAAACCATGGCTTAACAAGTATGCTTGCAACACAATTCTCATAATTTTATCTTCACACCTGACCATGCCGCACTGTACAGTCGCAGGAAAATCTCATGCAATCAACAAGCAGAACCATGATAAAAGAAACAAAACCAACCAAAATTAGCTTGCATTTCACTTCTTCAAATTCGGGAATGTGTAACCTAAAAACATGTATTTTGCAGTGTAAAAAAATTTACATTGCAGTGTAAATTTTTTACTATACAAAGTAAATTAATTTACACTTTTTTTTTTACGTAAATTTTTTCGTAAATTTGAAGTGTAAACCAAGCTTTGTTTAGTAAATTGCTCGCCACCTAAAATTAGGTAAACAGCAGGGTCAGGGTGATAACCCGCCAATTGAGCCCTGTCTCAGTCGGGCACCACCTCCACTCGCTGGGACCGCCGTGCCACAACCTAGAGCCTCACCCCGCAAGCGAGGATCATCAGCCCTAGGCCCCGGCTCAGCGTGCCCCATTAGGATAGGATAGGATAGACGACGGTGACCAAGTGAACGACGACGAACACGACCTGCCTGGTATCGAGGCGGGACAATGGGGGAAAATCCCCGGGGGGCCCGGCGGGGGCTTGTCATCCTGTCATTCTGTCATCCTGTCATCGCTGGCTTCGGGGCGAATTTCGGCATCATATGCGCAGTTTTTCGGGGCACAAGGCGCCGCGATTGAGCCGCCTCATTCTGACAGTGACTCTTTTAGTGCGAAAATCGCTGCAATTAACTTGGTTTTTAGAGCACCGGGCAGGCAAGGACAGAGCGACCTTCGGCCGTCATCGTCCTGTCATCGGCATTTCCGCTCTCTCTGGGGAGGGTGTTCCGGTACTCCACTCTGTAGTAGCTACGAGGCTAGTTTCGAGACATAGGCTAGAATTCGGTACTTCGAGGGCCTGTCGATTTTAAGGGCTGGAGCCCGTAGGGCTCGCAATCTTAGGGGCTCTAAAGTGCTTGCAAAACGCGCGTGCGCGGCATCGGAGGCGCTTTGAGGGCGCGAAGGGCGCTCGCGAGCTGTTTGGAGGCGCGCCGTCGTGCTCCGGAGCTGTTTGGGGAGCGACGCGCGCTTACGCGCGCTTGTTCGGCGCGGAGGGCGTGCGAGCAGCTCGTGCGTTGCTCGTAGGCGGCCGGCGAGTGCTCGTGAGTTGCAAGCAAGCAGCTCCTAAGTTGCTCGTAGGCGGCCGGCGAGTGCTCGTGAGTTGCGAGCAGGCAGCTCGTGAGTTGCGAATAAGTAGCTCGTGAGTTGCTCGTAGGCGGTTGCCGAGTGCTTGTGAGTTGCGAGCAAGCAGCTTGCAAGGAGCTTGTGAGTTGCAAGCAAGGAGCTTGTGAGTTGCGAGCAAGCAGCTTGTGAGTTGCGAGCCAGGAGCTCGTGAGTTGCGAGCAAGCAGCTCGTGAGTTGCGAGCAAGCAGCTTGTGAGTTGCGAGCAAGCAGCTCGTGAGTTGCGAGCAAGCAGCTTGTGAGTTGCGAGCAAGCAGCTCGTGAGTTGCAAGCAAGCAGCTCGTGAGTTGCCGGCAGAGCTGCTGGCGAGTGCTCGTGAGTTGCCAGTAAGCAGCTCGTAAGCTGCCGGCGAGCACTCGTCGGCTGCTGGCCAGAGGCGCGCACTTAAAGTTCCTCTAAAGCCCGTTTTGCAAAGACTTTAGAGCCCCTGAGATCGTCAGAGCTGCGGGCCGTAGGCCCGCGAATCGACACTGCTCCAAAGTACCGAATTCTGACCTATGTCTTGAACTGAGGCCTGTAGCTATCACAGAGTGGAGTCCTGGAACACCCTCCCCAGAGAGAGATGGAATTCTAGGCTATGTCTCGAAACTAGCCTCGCAGCCACTACAGAGTCGAGAACTGGAACACCCTCCCCAGAGAGAGGCAGCATCTTGCGTAGAAATCGCACTGTTTCCACAGTTCCAGGCTTGTGTGATGACGAAATCTGGATTTTCCAGTTGCGCGAAGCGCAATTGTAACATGCTTTGTTCTAGGAACAAATGGTCCGCCTTGGAGCTGAGTTGCAACTCTGCTTTTGGCTTGTTGGTTCTGCAGATCTGCGCCTGCGCCGCGGCAACAGTCACTTTGAGGCCGTCCACAAAATCCAAGTTCTGCTCAATCATTTCACCAGCAGTCCGGCAATGTGGTAGCTCCAAAGGAACAGTAGAAGACATTTTCGCCGTCAGCTGCCACAGTTGATTTGTGTGAGGGTTTAGGCGATTGTGGCATCTTTGTACCTTACGCACCGCTTTGTTTTTTTCCATTGACCTTCTTTGGGACCACCGATTCACAAAGACTGTGTAAACGTTTATCCTCTGTTGGGATATGGTGGGAGTCCGGCTCATCTGTAGAACCCTGAACAGTTTCTCGGCTAGTTTCCTGGCACTTGGAGTGTGAGGGACTCTTTTCGCTTTGAGGCCGTAGGTCCTGTAGGTTTTACCTGTTTTCGGACGTTCTGAGGAGCTTTGGTAGCACCGGGTGCTTTTGGCCCATGGGAAGTTGTTTAGAGAGCTCCGAGCCACCTTTAGGTAGTTTGCACCTCGGTTTGCTGGAAGACTTTGTGCCGACTTGGCTCAAGACCGGAACTGCGTGTGGAGTGCAGCAAAACGAAGGTCTCTGTCCGAGTGTTGTGCTTGGTAAGGGGTTTTGCTGGGGCTTGTTGCAGTTTCATTCTTTTTCGTGGTAGCGGAGCGTGTTTGGTCCTCAGGGACGCACGCTTGACCGCTTTGAAAGAAGTGAGCCCAATACGCAAGTTTTACAACTGAGTTGAGGGTTTTCGTTGCGTCGGTGAAGCATGGAAGGGCGAGGAAGACCGTCGTTTTATGACATGACTAGGGATGATGACACCCCTGGAGTTGTCAGGCGTTCGAGTCGTGGCTCTGATATGCCATACCCGGAGAGACGAGCGAGACCGAGACCTTCTTCGGTTCCTAGAGGAGCGGGGTTTGGACCTGCTTACAGCCTTTCCGCTGCAGGGTCGCCACCAGGGTTTCACCCAACTGGGTCTCCTGCGGGGTCACAGCCTGGAACTCCGGTTCCTCCTACTGGCTCCTTTACGGTTCCACCGGGGTTAGTACCGTCACCAGTGCCGAGCGCTCAGGGCGCGGCGCCTTCACACATGGAAACGCTGTTGATGCATACGGTGCAGGAGCAGCAGAAGCAGATCAGCCAGATGGTCACGCTGGTTGAGGGTTTGGTGTCGAGGGAAAGCCAGAGGGAGACCAGGGGAAAAGGGAATGGAAGCCTGTCCGACGTCTCTGGTTCTTCCATGGATGTTGACGAGGGTGCTCCTATAAGGAACCCCAAGGCTGAAGCTTACATCCCGAAGCTGCCTTCTTTGGATGGGACTAGGATGGAAAAGGGCAGGAGGGCTGAGATTGAAACCTGGGTTGAGTACCTGGAAGTTTTCCTTCCATGGCTAGCGTTGTTTGATGACCGTATCCCAGGGGAGATTCAAGCCTATATGACCAAGGACAGCACCATCCAGAACAGCAGTTTGTCGAGGGGTGAGAGCGTGAGAAGCACGAGGGTTTTCCTTTATCTGCGTCAGAGTTTTGGGGCCTACCCAAGGGGTCTCGATGTTTTGAAGCAGGTTGAGAAGGAGCAGCTTGGCGCACCTGCGGGATATGAAGCTATGAGGCGACTCCATTCTGAGCTCAGTGTGTGTAGCAGGATAGAAGCTAGTTCGCTGAGGGAAGAGATCCTGAAGTTCACTGTGCCCAAGGGTTCTGTGAGGCCCCTCGAGGTCTTTCGCTGTGTGCAGGTTGAGCTGGCCAAGTACCAGCGACTCACGGCAGCGTTTGGGGACTTAGGGTTGACCGAGGCAGACAGGTGCATGGTAATGCTTAGGAATCTGGATACCGAAGTGAAGAAGTATGTCTTGCTTCATGCCAAGATTGATTCTATTGATCAGTTGGAGACCGCACTCAAGTTTTATGATGCGAATTTGAAGATCTTGATGTTCCAGGAGAAGCCTGGCGGGAAGGGGGATCATGCAAATCAGTTTCAGTTTGAGAAGGAGAAAGGAAAAGGAAAGGACAAAGGAAAGGACAAAGGAAAAGGAAAGGATAAAGGAAAGGAAGGAAAGAAAGGAAAAGGAAAGGACCAGAAAGAAGGCAAGGACAAAAAGAGCAATGGGAAGGAAACCCCGAAGGGTGGCAAAGGAAAGGACCAAGGAGCGGCGGTGACACCGCCCCCAGGGAACGGCACGCAGAAGAAGTGTTATGTTTGCCAAGAGGTCGGCCACTTTGCAAGGGATTGTCCTTTGGTTGCTCAGGCTCAGGGTGCTGCAGGGAAGCAGGGTAAGGGAAACCAAGGGAAGGATCAGAACAACAGGGCAGCCACGGTTTTGATGGAGCCGGAGTTGTGTGCCGCTGTGCATCACGTGATTCATGATAGGGAGGAAGACAGTTTCTCCGAGACGTCGCTTGATTTTTCCGATTGTGATTGGGAGAATTTTCAGAACAGTGTTTTGGAAGAGCCTGTGGTGGAAGACCAGGGTTCCGGCGACCAGGGTTTGCGTGATGAGGGTCCAGGGTTTCTGCGTGCCAGCGAGGGTCCTGTACAGCACGTAGCAGCAGTAGCCAGCAGCACCGAGAACACCCAACACAACAACAGCATGCTTCCTCATGTGCATCATGTTTCTGCAGTTGCCCGCGCCGCCGCCCATGGAGAGGAGGTGGACCATGTCTTGCTCGACTCAGGAGCCTCTGTGCATCTGATTGCTGAGAGCATGTTTTCCAGTGGGTCTGCAGAGTTTTTGGAAGCATTGGGTGATAGCGGTGTTGGCTGTGTCACGGCAACCGGGGAGGACATTCAGATTAGAAGGCGTGCTAGGGTTAGGGTTAGGTTGGCCTTGGCCTCGAGCAACGGATCTCCTCCTTCAGGTTCAGTGCCGGTGACTTTTGAAGCTTTAATCGCACCTGTGCGGTATAGCCTTCTGTCTCTGGGCCTCCTTTTGAAGAAAGGTTGGGATGTAGATTTCAGCAAGGTTCGGGTTTTGGGTCCCAGCTCGCGAGGGAAGCCCGGATGCAAGCTGTACGTAGAGAGTTTTCAGAACTGTTTCTGGTTGTCTGCAAGCCGTTTTGTGCCCGAGAGCACCCGCCTGCGTTTTCAGCTCCTGTCTGCTGCGGTGCAAGATGAGCAGCAGCTCGGAAGAGGAGGTTCCAACGTGGCGCCGCCCAGAGATGCTGGGAGAGGGCCAGGACCGCGAGGGTCAGGGATCTCTGTCGAGCGAGGGTCAGGGGTTGCAGGGTCAGGTGCCGCGTCCCAGGGTCGAGGGTCTGTTGGAGCCAGGGTTGCCAAGTGTGATGGGGACAGAGGGGGTTCGCCTGAAGCCGGGTCCTCAAGCCGTTCATTCGGTACCGCCTCTGCTTGCGCAGCTGGCAACGGATTATGCTTCAACGTCGGGGGAAACTGTTCGGTCTCAGGAGATGGACAGTGCCGAGAAGACCGAGGACCAGGGAGCAGCCAAAGCAGCCAAGGGCAGCGTCGGAAGGGTGAAGCCAAAGGTGAAGAGAATGCCGAAGTATCCGGCGACCAAGGCCATGCCGAAAGTGGCTCTCCGACCCAGGAAGGGCGCGATGGTGAAGAACAAGCCCGTGGGGAAACATTGGAGGCCATACCCGAGGAATCGGGGAAAGAAGCACGGCTCAGGGTCAGGGTCCAAGGACAAGGGCAAGCCGGAGATGGTGGACCAGGAGACGCAGACGCCGGAGCTAAGGACCGTGGCGCAGCACGGGGAAGCTCATGCGGGGATGACCAGGTACGCCAGGGCATTTGCGGGGCATCTCGAGAGTCGCCAGAGCACGGCCGAGTTCAGTGCAGAGTTTCCTCTGCTCAGCATATCGGTGGCAGCCGGCTTCTTCGAGGTGCGGACACGCTCTTTGGTTCCCCTGTCACCTACAGGTCGGAAGGGATGCAGGGCACGGAGCCGCCTATGGAGCTGCCGGTGCCGCCCCCTCCTCCACTTCCAGAGTGGACGGCTATGCACCAGGCGCCTCCGGAGCCAGCGAGCGGGTCGATCCCGGCCATGATGCAGCAGACGCCGCCGCCTCTTCCTCGAGGCCCGCCGCCAGTCCGAGCACCTGTGGCAACTACGCCGGCGGGGTTCCCATTGCCACCGGGGGTGGTGTGGAACGATCTGTAGATGAGTCTGTAATGGCAGCAGTCCCCTCCGAAAGCCAGAAGCGTCCGCTGATGGCCGTTTTGAGGGGTGATCTTCCAATGATCTTTGGCCGGAGTTCAAAAGAGAGCGTCAATGCAGTGGGTCCAAGTTCCTTTGCGCAGGGTTCCGAGGGTCCAGTTGCACAGGGTTCTCAGGGTCCAGTTGCAGAGGGTTCTCAGGGTCCAGTTGCAGAGGGTTCTCAGGGTCCAGTTGCAGAGGGTTCTCAGGGTCCAGAGAGAGGGTCATCATGGTAGCATCGAGGGTGGCGTTGCTCCTTGGATCGTTGCAGGTGATCAGGGTTACCTTTCGTCGAGTGACTTCTCTCTCTTGCAGAATGAGCATGTGTTGCGGTCCCACATCCCCTACAATTCCAGCTGTGAGGAGTGTCAGCGTGGCCGGGGTGTGTGCCCACAACGGAGGTTGCCCGAGGAGCGCAAGGATCGGAGGGAAGTGCAGGCAGACAAGTTTTGGTTCAAAGGGATCGCCATGCTAGTGCTTGTTGCCGTTGGGTGCGGGGTCTTAGGGACCATCCAGTGGCAGCCAGATCGTGAGTCGATGGTGACCTCTTTTGTGCGTTGGACCAGAAGTGCAGGGTTGGCAGGGTCGCAAGAAGTGATCATCTCCATGAGATCAGACGGTGAACCCGCTCTGGTGTCGTTCCTTGAGCGGTGTGCCCTTTGCTCGAACAGGTTCCGGTGGACCGCCACGCTCCCAACGCGGAGAGGGCGATCAGGACCTTGAAGGAGCTCGCCCAGGTTCAGCTGTGTTCTCTGGAGAAGGTAGGGTTGACTATTGCGTCCGGGGTATACCGTATTTGTTTTCGCACCTTAGCGTTGCACACAACAGGTATCACCTTGATGAGGGTTCCTCTTTGACACCAGAGCAAAGGTGCCGCATGAAACGCATCCCGGCACACCCCACGTATATCTTTGGTGCCTCTGTGTTGTGCCTGCCTCCGCCTTCCATTGCACATTTGGTGAACGGTCGTCTTTGCAAAGGGTCTTACATGGGTCCTGAAGTCGCGTCGGGGAGCCACTGGGTCAGGGTTCAGTTGAACAATGGTGAGAAAAGGGTGGTGAGATCACCTAAGGTCAGGATGCTGATGCCGTTGAGGTACGAGGTTGGCTTGCTTCGTGGGGTTTGTCGCCTTCTTCCAGGGAGGGATCCGCCCGCCGAGGGATCACCCGTTGACCCGGACAGCCTGGCTGCCTTGCCTCTACCGAATACGAATACCCGGGGACCTCCGAAGACGTGGGTCGAGGAACATGGGAAGACGCCGCGCTGCCGCGCATGCAAGATCAAAGGTTTTGACATGGACAAGGCAATGCACACTCCAGCCTGTAGGGCTCGTTACGCCAAGTACCTCAGGGATACCTTTGACCCCAAGGGATCGCTGGAAAGGGATAAGGAGATCGATGCCGAGATGGGGTTTGATGCTCCGGTTCCTGACCTAGGGGATTTAGGGTTTGAGGGAGGGCTTGGGGAGTATGTAGAGTTGCCCGGTGACGTTGCGGAAGTTCCGGAAGACTACGAGGACTCTTTGTATGAGCCCTCCATTGCTGATGATGATAGCCGGGAGCTGCCAGAGCAGCCAGCAGGTGAGATCACCAACGAAGAGATGCAGGACCTCATGGAAGTTGAGGCAGAGCCTCTGGACAGGGTCCCAGAGGGGGTCGCTGATGCGTTTGCTGGTCGCATTGAGCATCAGGAGGCTCTGGGCAATGTTGCTTCAGCAGTTTCCACAGTTGGTGAAGAAACCAAGGACGGGGAAATCATTGTCGAGCTTGGGGGTGGGCTTGTGAAGGTCCAGAGGCCCTGTGCCTCCCGGGACGATGTCACCGAAGTTGAGCTTGACCTAGGGTTGACCTATGATGGGATGATCAAGGAGCTGAGGGCTTTGGAGAGTTTGGCAGTTGGGGATATGTTGTGGCACGTTGATGCAAAGCAGCGGGTAATCAGCACACGTTGGGTGGTTGCTGCTAAAACCGAAAGGATCGAGGGTCGCGAGACGCCCCTGGTCCGCTGCAGAATCGTCGCCCGCGACTATTCCACCGGACCGTCAGCAGCACAGTTAGGCATTAGCTCTCCCACGGCATCCGCCGAGGCGCTGAAGCTGTTTCTTGCGGTTGTTGGAGCCCAGGGTTTTAACATTCTAGGGCTCGACGTGTCCACGGCTTTCCTCTTCGCTTACCTTAGGGGGGAGCAGGTTGTGGTGAGCATGCCTGAGGGTTGTCGGGGTCCCGCCGGAGAGAGATTGTTTCTCAAATTGAATAAAGCATTGTATGGCCTGCGCTCGGCAGCGCTACACTGGACGCGCCATCTCTCTCAGCTCCTGCACAAGCTCTTCAACATGAAGGCCTGTCCCACTGAGCCCTGTCTCTTCGTAGGGTCCTACAAGGGTCAAGCAATCTACATCTTGAGTTATGTTGACGATTTGCTTTTGGCTGGGCCAGACACAGCTGATCTTTACCAGATGGTGGAGGAACTACGCAAGGAGCTGAAGCTCAAGGTCACCGCGGACCTCGCCAAAGATGGTAAGATACATTTCCTAGGAAGGGAAGTTTTTCGGTCTGAGCAGGGTGGGGACCTTAAGTTTGGAATGGACCCAGGGTACATGAACGATATTCTGGAGGAGTACAAGCTTGAGAACGCCAAGGGTGTCCCAACGCCACCTTGCTTGAGGGATTTGCTTGACAGGTCTCTGGACGAGCCAGGGTTAAGGGTTCCTCTTTCTGCCGAAGCTGCTGCCCGCTACCGCCGTGCACTCGGCAAGCTAAGCTGGTTGAGCACCACTCGCGGGGACTTAGTCTACTATGTCTCTGTTTTGGCTCGGGGCCAGAGCTCGCCGCTGGAGGTGCATGAGCGCGCTATGCGCGCTGTCTTGCGGTACCTCAAGACTGTCGTCAACTACTTTCAGCTTTTTCCGCGCCAAAGTGTTGAGAAACGCCGTCTCCATGCCTATGTGGATGCCTCGTGGGGCAGCGAGCGCTCCGTCGATCGTCGGTCGATCTCGGGAGGGTGCCTCATGCTTGGAAAGGCCTGTATTAAGACGTGGGCGAGACTGCAGCAGTCCGTTGCTTTGTCGTCGGCCGAGAGCGAGCTCTATGCATTGGTTGAAGGGGCTAAGGAAGCCCTAGGGGCACGGTGTGCTGTTGAGCATATTCTGGGGTGTGACCCAGTTGTGCCTCTGCTTTACTGTGATAGTGAGGCCGCCGTTGCAATCAGCCAAGCTGAGGGTCTTCGCAAGCTACGCCACATCGATATCAGGTCTTGTTTTCTCCAACAAGAAGTTCAGTCCGGATCCCTCCGCGTGGTTTCTGTGCGTGGCACTGAGAATCCTGCGGATATCTTTACCAAGAACTTAGATTTAGCCTCCACGCTTAAGCACATGCATCATGTGGGTCTGCGCGCCGCCTTGCTTCCAGAGGGGGTAAAGGGGTTGGCAATGACAATTTTGCGGAATTGTGTTGCGAAGGGAGGGATTTCTTCGTTGATGGAACGGTTTAGACCTCAAAAGGGACAGAAGTGGCTGTTTGTGGAGTTTTGCGCGCCGCTTGAGTCAGGGTTTTCCAGGGTCTGTGCTAGGGAGTTTCCGAAGATTCATCTTTTGACTGTGACCGCCGCCGATGATGGAACGAAGAAAGAAACTCGAGAAGATCTCGTTGCCATTGTGGGGAAAGCAAGGGGTCGCGGCATGAGGGTTTTCTTCTGGAGCTCGACTCCATGCACTGGAGGATGCCCGTATCAGCGGATGAACCTCAAGAGGTACGGAGACAGTTACCAGAAGCATCTTGACGGCCTTTGGGCTGTTCACCGGAAGCTGTGGATCGCTGTCCGAGAGATGTGTGATCTTTCTGATCATTGGGCTATCGAGTGGCCAATGAAATGCGCTTATTGGACCTGGAAGCAGACCCAGCACTACTTTAAGCTACAGAAGTACCAGATCCATGATTCGATTGTGGATGCGTGCTCCGTTGGCCTTCAGGGGTGCGATGGGCTCTTGGTTTCTAAGCGTTGGAGGGTTAGGGTTACACACGAGAGGGTCGCGACTCAGCTTTCTGCTTTGCGCTGTGACGGCTCTCACGAGCATTCTATGCGCTTTGTGCTTCGAGATACTCAGCACTACCCCGAACTTCTGTGTAGAAGGGTTTTGGAGAGCTTAGAGTGACTAAGTTCCTCTTCGCAGCCATTTCCACTCAAAATTTTTCCTTTTAAGGGTTTGGTAGTCCCGCCGGAATGGACCACTACGGTCTCCAGGCTTTCAAGGATGCCATGGTTTCTCTTTCTTTCGTCGACTTGCAGAATGAAGCACCGCTTCTTGAGAGACTGCTTGTCTTGACTTTTGCCGCAGGGTTTGTGACAGGGTGCGTCTTCCTAGGGGTTGGTCGCTGTCTGTACGCCCGCTGTCTGGCAGAGCCAGAATGGCCAGTACTTTACTTGACTTCCAAAGGTGCTTGCTATCACGTGAAACGTGATTGTCCAAGCATTCGGCATACGACGCCGCTGACACGCAGGATCTGTCTTTTCTGCGCTCGGGAACCTTCGAGGCTTCAAGAGTCTACAAAGAAGGGTGACTGACCCGAACGCCCAGAGGGGGTGTAAACGTATATCCTCTGTTTGGGAGGATATGGTGGGCGTCCGGCTCATCTGTAGAAACCTGAACAGTTCTCGGCTAGTTTCCTGGCACTTGGAGTGTGAGGGACTCTTTTCGCTTTAAGGCCGTAGGTCCTGTAGGTTTTCCCTGTTTTCGGACGTTCTGAGGAGCTTTGGTAGTACCAGGGTGCTTTTGGCCCATGGGAAGTTGTTTAGAGAGCTCCGAGCCACCTTTAGGTAGTTTGCACCTCGGTTTGCTGGAAGACTTTGTGCCGACTTGGCTCAAGACCGGAACTGCGTGTGGAGTGCAGCAAAACGAAGGTCTCTGTCCGAGTGTTGTGCTTGGTAAGGGGTTTTGCTGGGGCTTGTTGCAGTTTCGTTCTTTTTCGGACTGCCAGGAGCTGTGCTTGGAGAAAGTCTAACGAAAAGAAAGCAACCCTCCAAGGAAGGTCTATTACCGCTTTGGCGACATAAGAACCAACCGGTGTTTGGCGCGAGCGCTGGCGGATTGGGACAGGACACTAGAGAGGCCCACTTTGAAAGGCGCCGTTTTTTAGCAGGTTTTGGGTCCCAAAAAGTGGGGCCCCTCGAAGCTTTTGCTGGTGAACCTAATTTTTCTATGCCGTGTTTGTGACAGTTGTCAAGCCAGGCGGGCTTGCCGAGCGCGCCAGCAGTCCGGCTTTGGGGCTTTCCGACATTTCGCAGCAGGGTCCAGAGTGCTGCCCACATTGTGTTGTTTATCGCGAATTCGGTTTCTCCGAACAATAGAACCACCAGGCGAGTGGGAAAAATGCTATTTCTACTGAAAATGTGCACGCAGCGGGAGACACAGAACAGAACGGTTTTAAGCGTTTTACAGTAGCGCGGCGCGCAATCATAACGTGCTTTAGGCGCGTTATGATCATTTTCGCTTGCAGTTTCCAAGGAAACGTCAAAATCGTAACGTGCTTCGTGCGTCAAACAAAGCTCTTTAGTTTTTTTTGTGGCGCGCAAAGCACGTTACGATCTCGAGTTTTCCCTTGCAAATGCCAGCCAAATCAATTGTAACGCGCCTAATAAGCGGCAGCTGTACCTTCTAAGGTTCCCAGTTGTTGATTTGAAGCACTTACACTTGCTTTGGAAAATCTTGCACAGCTTGTTTTGCATGTCATGTGAGTACGATTTGTTTTGGCATGGTGAAAGCTTGGAACGAAACCATTTCGCATGTTTTCGAAACCTTGTTTTTGTCAGTCTATTGGTCGGTCGGTCGGTCTGCCTGTCGGTCATCCCGCCCGAACCTCAAAGTGAGCTTTGCGGACGAGACTCGGACTGCTGAAGAACAGCAGAATGAAAAGTGTGGAGCGTGCCCGCTCTGTGTGAGTGCTGTGTGTGAGAGGTCTAGAGGCCCCGAAGGTTCCCCAGAGGTCTCTCGGAAACTAACGTGGTCCACGGCTTCTTTCAGATGCAAGCCCAAGTAAGGCACGAGCTTAGGCGTCGCCGAAACCACCTGGCCGTCCTGGATGAGGGACTGGGTGTAAGGGCTGAGTTGCGACCTCGTCACCGACATCTTGCAGACGGGAGCCCAATCCACAGCAGAGTGGCGAAACCAAGGCACATCGAAGCTCACCTCGACCATGTAGCAAGCCTCTTCGTCGTCCCGCTCGTAGCGGAGCTTCGTGCTCCAGAGCCATGGCAAGCCATGGTCCAGCTGATGCAGCAGGGAGAGACCGCTCTCCGAGAGGGAGGAGCTGTGACTCGAGTGGGAGAGCTAGTCGTTTGAGTTCTAGCCTCTCTGCAAGGTCTGATTCAGTGCCACGAGTGCGTGCGAGAAGTGTACCGGCAGCCAACTCACCTTCTGCACGCCGTCCCGGAGTACACCTGAGGCCTTTAGCCTCTGCGGGCCAGACTCCGACAGCACAGGCTGCGCACCAGACGCAGTACTTCAGTTTGGGAACGCCACCACAACAGCCTCCTGCGCCAACTGTGCCTCAACAGTTGCCAGTGAACCCTGGAAGCCTTGACGACAACACTGTGAATCTGTTTCGGCAGATGATGCAGGCCCAGGACGAGCAGATCAGGGCTCAGCGGCCCAAGTGCAGCAGCTCACTAACCTGGTGAAGGACCTGGCAGTGCTTGGTGTCCAGAACGCCAGCCAGACAAGTGCCAGTGCAGCTGCGACCGCGCCTGCAAGCTCTTCGGGTGACACCTCTGGTCCCGCGCCAAGGGAAGTTGACACGGGAATCCGCTCTAGAAGGGCAGAGAGCTACATTCCGACTCTGCCTCAGCTGAACTTTGCCTCGATGAACACGAGGCATGCTGAGATTCGGGTTTGGAGTGCTTACAAGGAGGAGCTCACCAGCTGGCTCTGTTTGCTTGACGACCGGTTCGCAGAAGAGCTGGACGAGTCAGAGCAGAGCGCCGTCCCAGTTCAGCAAAGTACGTTGGACGTCGGAAAGGCAGCGCGGTCCAGCAAGCTTTGGTTCTTGCTACGCCAGAGTTTGAGCAAGTTTCAAAGAGCCCAGGACCTCATCCACCTGATCGAGGTTGCTCAGAAAGGAGCAAGTGCTGGTTACGAGTTCTGGCGCCTGCTCAACCGAGAGCTCTCGGTCCGTTCGAGGGTGGAGGGCCAAGCGCTGAGGGAGCAGATGATCAATCTTCACCCTCCCAAGCACCTCAAGCGACCGCTTGATGTGATGAGGTGGTACATGACTGAGCTCATGAAGTTTGAGTCTCAGGTTGGCAAGAAGTACCCTGAGCTTAAGGTCCACGAGCAAGAAGCTGTTCTGGGAGTCTTGAAGCACCTGGACGAGGACGCGAAGAAGTACCTTTTGTTGCACCAGACCACCAGCGGTCTGGATGCAATGTTGCAAGGGCTGCAGTTTTACGACGAGCAGCTTCGAGTGCTAAACTTCCAGAAGGAGCACCACCACGGCTACCTGAACGCGTTCGGTGCTGGAAAAGGCGACAAGGGTGACAAAGGGAAAGGCGACAAAGGCAAGAAGGGCAAAGGAGACAAAGGGAAAGGTAAAGACAAAGGAAAGGGCAAAGGAGAGCGAGCAGACAAGGGCAACAAGGAGAAGGAGAAGCCCGGAAAGGGTTCAGCTGCACGTGCCAAGAGCAAGGCCAAGAAGACCGACGTTTGCCACAACTGCGGGAAGAAGGGACATTGGGCCCGCGACTGTTGGCTGAAGCAAGCTGCTGCGGTTTCCCCCCACGAGGCCAACGCCACTGTGACGACAGGCGCTGCGGAGAGTTCGGGGAGCGCTACAGCTGCCAAGGCTGCGCCGAAGGCGCCGAGCAACCAGCCCACTACGAAGGGCGACGTTGGGAAGGGAACAGAGAAGGGCGTCAGAACGTTCCTTGAGGGAGCATACTTTGCGATGCCCATGGTCGCACCTTCCTTCGTTGAGTCGGGAGAGAAGATCTATTGTTGTGTGGTGGACATGTGCCTGTCTCTGGGGATGTTGAAAACATTTAAAAATGCAACATAAATGCGTTTTGAGACATGGACCTGTTTACCCAAATGCAACTTGAAAATGCAGCTGCTTTCGAAATGCGAATACTGAAATGCAAACAAAATGGAATGGTCCTTGAAACAATGCAAATGCTTTGCAAGTTGTTTTCAAAGATGAATATAATATCGTTGAAATTGTAATAAACTTTGGAAATGCTTCTTCAACCAATACAATAAATGACTTGGAGTTAAGTGTTTTTTCAATCGCCCAAGGCATACAGCTTTTCCCTTCGCTTTAAATTTTGAATGTATGTATTTTTCTCAGCAGCAGCCTGTCGTCTATGGTGGTCTACAGTCATATACATGTCATATATGGGCGCGCTGCGCAGTGGATGGACAGGGTGGTTCGAGGAATCCGGTTTGGGACGAGATTTGTTTGAGCTGGGCATGCGCAAGCAGGCAAATCAACACGGTGTTCTAAATCCCGACTATGTCCTGACTACGTGACTATGTCCTATAATCTTATAAGTATGCTGCACAGTTTGATTGACATCGCAAGTTTCACACAGACACAAGACAACTCAGGGCCTGCGGGCTTTGGAGTTTTAGGAGCGGGCTTTCCGCGCACGCTTTCCAGATCGCAGAGTCAGTCAGGAATGATTTAAACGGAGCTCGTTCTGGCCGCCCAGCATAGGCTTCGAGCGTCGGTATGTTTTTGGTTATGTTTCGTGACATCAGAATGGTCCAAGCTTCAAGTCAATGACAGTTTGCTTGACAGCATGCACCCGGACCTCTCTTTGGCTACCGTTAGCGAGCTAATAGTTGGTCGTGCGTGGCAGCTGACTGCAGTCACTGCCTGAGTTTTTTTCCTGTGCGCTGAAATAGGCGACTTCCAGAAGCCATTTTACGTGATAGGTTCTGGTCTAGGCCGAGGCCCAAAGCACACTGTGTGGAATTGTTTCTTCTGGACAAACCATAGGCTGCAGGCTATGCCAGCTTCACCAAGAATTTTCCTTAAACTTAGGCCCTAAACCCTAAACCGGTTGGATTTGTTCTGCGATTGGAAATTCCCAGTCCATTCTCCTTGCTTTTCCGTTTTTCGTGTGCCGATGCAGGTTGCAGTTTCCCTACAGTTTGGTCGCATTCGCCAGATCCCAAAAAAGTTGCATTTCATGGTGTAAATTGCGGAATATTTGCGATTCAGGCGAGTATTCCCGAATGCAGACTAAATGCAGGTGTCAATGGGCCTTGCAAAAAAGGGGCCTCCGCCTGACGCGAGCAAAATGCAGGGTTGCAGGGTTATTGCGCCTTGCAAAAAGGGAGCCACGAAACGTCCTCCGATGTGGCCTGGGGCCTGCTAGCTGCTAGGCGGCATGCTCCGCGTGGCACCTGTTGCAATTTAGGATTTTTGTCATTGGAACACTGCATGAAAGATTGGGTAGGTGAATAAGAAAGAGAAACGAGTTTGTGGAATTCGGACATGATTGTTGTGATTATGGCTATGAGATGGAGCGCATGAATCTTGTCCTACATTATGGTGGGTTACAAGCGCACTATCTATAAGAGTTATGATGTCGCAGCATGCCATGACATGCTATAACACAGATATAGAATGAACAAATGATCGATACAATAGACCCTAGATTCCCTAGATGCCCTAGATATAGAAATACGAGTATAACTGTAATAGTAACTTGTAACTAATGCAGATAGTTGTACGTGAATTATTGATGAAGGAATTAGTTCCACTTCTCAAGAAGTATTGTATTGAGGTCGGTCTTCATCATCAACATGAACATTGAGAGCAGTATGAATATGAAGAATAGTGACATTCCTATTGCCTTATGTATTGGTAGTAATATATATGTTAAAATTAGAAAGTTGTTATAAGTCGTAATACGAATCTACGTGTACGTAGGGTTATTTTGGGTTGTAACCGTGCTAACAAGATTAGCAATGATATTCATATTGATCTTTGTATTGTTATGTTTGATTCTATGAGAATAAATACAAAAATTGTGAGTATGAAAATAGCTAAGATAAGTATTATTAGTATTAACAGTATACACACTAATATGTATACAACACTAATACTAGTGCCCATACATATATATATATATATATGCTCACCCCCCCCCCGTTGACAGACCGCGGGTCTAAAAAACACCGTGCACGACGATATTCTATGAAGCAAAACCTTTACATGAGGTACATAGTATAGCACCAGACGTGCGGCACATGAGTTACGTAACAGTCTTGTGGTAGTATCGGTATTAGGGTGAGTATTATTATTAATATTAGTACTATTGTTTGCTGTAAGTATACGTATCAATATTGCCAACTATAAATTAGTGTTAGTGCTCATGTTCGTGTTAGAGTTAGCGCTAGTGCCAGTGTCAATGTCAGTAATACAGCACCACTGCTACGAGTAGTATCAGTATCAGTCTTAATGCTGGGTTTAACAGCAGCTTATATTCGCAGAAGTGCTAGTATTAGTATCAATATTAGAACTAGTTAGTTTGGATATGTTAGTATATTGATAGTCTCGTATATTAGCAGATGAGTATATCAGTACATCAATGTATTCGAACAGTAAAATATTTGCACACTTGTATACTAGTATATTTTACATGTTAGTACAACTGGTGCATGAATACACTACTATACTGCTGTACTAGCTTACTAGTATATTGACATACCAGTATATTCGAACGTTAGCATATTAGTGTACGAGTATGTGTACTATATGACTGTTTTATCTAATCATTTATAAGTATATCAGTATGTTGGCATATTGGTATACGAACTTGTCATGTCGGTATTCTTGCATAGTGCAGTAGCCGTATATGAGTACAGTCACATATTCGTGTAGTATACTCATACAACAACGAGAGGTATATTGATACATTGGTATATGGGCATATGCCTATGCCAAAGCATTAATACATGAATGCACTGACGTATATATCTGTATCTTAAGATAGTGGTATGTATTTTATGTACATTAGTATATGCAGGTGTCTATTAGTAATGATATTAGTCATCATATCAATATGAATATACTATTGGTGTTCGTAGCAGTATTAATTAATGTCAATATTATTAGAAATAGGACTATTTATACTCGTAATAGCCATAATATGAGTGTTCATGCTGGTAATACTAGTGGCATTCTTGAATATTCAGCAGATTATCAAAGTCCGTACTAGTGTTGGTGATAGCATCACTGTTAACGCACAAGAGTTTACGTACTCGTATTCGTAGGAGTATCAATAGCTATGTAAATATTGATGTTAGTATAAATTTTGTGTGAAGTATTAGCAGTAGTGTTAGCTGTATTTTATGTACATTAGTATAAGCAGGTGTCCATTAGTAATGATATTAGTTTTCATATCAATATGAATATACTATTGGTATTCGTAGCAGTATTAATGTCAATATTATTAGAAATAGGACTATTTATACTCGTAATAGCCATAATATGGGTGTTCATGCTGGTAATACTAGTGGCATTCTTGAATATTCAGCAGATTATCAAAGTCCGTATTAGTGTTGGTGATAGCACTACTGTTAACGCACAAGAGTTTACGTATTCGTATTCGTAGGAGTATCAATAGCTATGTAAATATTGATGTTAGTATAAATTTTGTGTTAAGTATTAGCAGTAGTGTTAGCGTTAGTACTATAATATTATTGATGATATACATTCGAAAGAATGTTTGTAGTATTATTACTCTTGATCACGTGAAATTCTAACAGTTGAATACATGAGTGAGTTAAAGGATTTGTATTTTAATATGGTGGTATGCATGTTTATGTACATTAGTACATACAGGTGTGTGTTAGTATTGGTATTAATATACATTATTATCAATATGAATATGGTTATTGATATGCGTAGGAGTACTAAGAGCAATACTAATCAATCTTAGTATTTGTGTTATGCATATTCGTACTAAGCTTTATAGAAGTGTAATATTAGTAGTAATGCTGCTATTAGCTTGAGCATTCAACAAATGATCACTGTCAGTATTTCCTATGGCAATACTATATGTAGGAGTATCAATACATATATGTATATACAGATAGACAGGTAGATTGAGAGATATTCGTTTAAATATGGGCATGAGTATTGACAGCCCTTGCCTTTGCAAGTAAGTCGTGCATGGTCTGTCATCGGATGGGTCACAATCAGCCCTCCTGAGAATCAATTCCAAGGTCCAGAGATTCCCAAATTTCCAAAATTTCCAAAATTTCCGAAATTTACTAAATTTCCAAAATGTTCAAAAGTTCCGAAATTTCCAAAACTTCCAAAATTTCAAAAATTTCCAAAATTTCCAAAATTTCCGAAATTTCCAAAATTTCCGAAATTTACGAAATTTCCAAAATTTCCAAAATTTCCAAAAAGTCCGCCCTTATGTTTTGGAAAAATCCTGTCCACTAGGTCGGGCCGTTTTGGAAATTTTGGAAATTTTGGAAATTTTGGAAATTTTGGAAATTTTGGAAATTTTGGAAATTTTGGAAATTTTGGAAATCCGGAAAGTTAAGGGAGAGAATTTTGGAAATTTTGGAAATTTTGGAATTGAGTTTTTGAAAGCTGAGTACCCCCTCCCCCGATCACAGACCATGCACTACGACTGAGTTGAAAGGGCATGGTCTGTCAACGAGTCTTTTGGTGGTTCCACAGATACGTTCGGAGGGCTCAAACTCGATCCCCCGGAAAAAGCACGAACACACCGGTGGGAGCGATGTTTTGAAGGGGATGGTCTGTCAACGGGGGGGGGGTGACCATATATATATATATATATATATATATATTAGTATTCGTATTAATAGCTTTATTAATACCAATATTTGTTTTACTATTAAAGCCCATTATGTGGATTAATACTATTAACACTATTCATATTGTTCTTATTATGATTTGTAATACTATAGTACTGGAATATGGATGTCCTGCCTGCATTTTGATTGCATGATGATTGCATTATTTTTGCATGCTGAAATCCAGGAGTCCATTTTTCGTTTGCATTCCATTTCCATTTCTTTGCATATTTAATAAATGGCCTTTCCCCAGAGACAGGCCCAACGTCCACCACACAAATCTATTGGCTTCTCGACTCTGGGAGCTCGTACCATGTGGTTTCCCAGGCGACGCTTGAGAGTGGACACGTCAAGGTTTTGTCGAGAAAGAAGCGACCGAAGACTGTGTGCCAGACTGCCACTGGCGACCTGGTGGAAGTGGGAAGCGACACCCACGCGACGATCGAGGTGAATTTTCTCACCACTCGACACTTTGAGCAGCGAGGAGGAGTTCTGAGCACCTTTGCGTGCACCTGTCGTCTAGAAGCGGTAGTTAGCAGCGAAATCAAACACAACCTGATAAACCTCAACCTCCTCTGTTGGAGAGGCTGGAAGCCTACCCTTTACCGGGGTCTCTTAACAGCGGAACGTAAGGAGGTGACGCTGCTTCCAGCAGTGTTCGGCGACTGCACATGGCTTCAGAGTGTGATGGCTGATTCTTCCGCGAAGCTCACGCTTGCGAGTGTCTCGTCGTCTTGCGGTCTGTCGAGTGGTAGGTCTTTTGAGTTTTCCTCACCTGAGAAACAGCATGAGCATGAGTTTTCGCACGATGAGCATGATTTTTCACAGCATGGGCATGATTTTTCACGACAACAGCATGAAACAACGCATGTTGAACCGAGTGTTTTGCCACATGCTTGCGAGGACTCTGTTGGGCAGTTGGTAGGTCAGTCGTCTTGCGACAGCTCAGGAGTGCAGTTGGTAGGTCAATCGTCTTGCGGCAGCTCAGGAGTGCAGTTGGTAGGTCAATCGTCTTGCGGCAGCCCTGGAGTGCAGTTGGTAGGTCAGTTGCCTGCTAGAGTGGTAAAGCTTTTGCAATCGAGTGCCGTGGATCCATCTTCTTCACCTTTGCGCTCGGGGACCACATCTTCCGATCGAGGCCAGTGGGTGCAGCCAGTTTCTGTAGTGCAACCTGCGTGCAGTGATTCTGAAGAGCGTTTGCTTGGCATGCATGGTCGGTTGGTTGGTCGGTCGGTTGTGCATGACGGTGTGTGCAGTTCGAGCGACAATGTAGGTGAACAGAGGGTTTCCGCAGATCGCCAAGGCACAAGCTTGAGCCTTAAGGGTTTAGCTGATGAAGGCCAGTGCGAAAAAGGGCTGGACAGGCCGGGCGGAAGCAATGGAGATATCCTCCGACGAGGAGGTAGGGGGGCCACCTGCCCCAAAGGCGACGGGGGTGAGCCTCGCGGACCGGGTCAACAGCTTCAGTTGGACCCCTCCTTATATTGCCCCAGAGGGGAAGTGGTCAAGCCCTCAGGCCCTGAGCCACAACAACCGCAACTTCTGCGAGTACTGCATGATCTGCGGGAAACACGCGACGGAGGCTCATTTGATGTCCGACAGCCACAATCACCACATGAAGTCGTGGATCGCCAGGAACCGCCCTGGTTTGAGGCTTCTACCGGACAGGCTTTCCGATCCCGAAAGGATCGATTTGATGATCTAGTTTCGTATGCCGGACTTGGCCGAGCCCGAGATCAAGAAGGCGAGGGAGCTAGTTCTCCAACTGGCTTGGTTCAGCAACCAACCGGCGAAGGCGGATGCCCCAACTTTGCCGCCAGAGGACGACTCGGAAGCCACAGCCAAATCCAGCAATGCACTTCCGGGAATCTGGGCGGAACCATCAGAGCCTCCGCGAGCCGTGTGCTTCCAACACAGCCAGAGCCGCGACGGGTGAAGGCCAGGAGGCGGCCTTGGCCAGACACTCTGGGAGTCCAGCAGCGCTCGACTCAACAACTGGAGGGAGCGCGGGCATTAACTCCACTGAGCGAGGGAGTGGCAGCTCAGGCCGTTTTCGGGTCACCTGTCAAGACACCACCAGGGTGGACGCCTCCGAATTCGCCTACGGACTCGGAGGACTGGGGTGCCTGGAAGCCAGCTCAGGCTGGCCGCGGGGATCTACGGCCAAAGACACCTCCCAAGTCGGTGGATCCGAAGGGGCTCGGGTCTATGATGCCCAAGACGCCGCCCAAGACGGCGCCATTGGAGGCACTTGCGGAGGAGGACACCGAGATGGCCGAGGACACAGGGATGGAGCAAGAAGCGCCATCGCCACCCAACGTGTCGCCGAGTGTGCCGCCTCCAGCACCTCCGCCACCACCGGTTTCGGCTCCACCAACATATTCGTGGGTGCCGCGCAGCTACCCACCTCCGGGTGCAGTGCTGAGTTCGCCCAGCGGCGAGAGCTTACACACGAGGATGAGGCTCGGGATCTGTACGGAGGCAGAAGCAGACTCCTGGAGGATTGCAGCGGAGATGGCCACAGAATCTCGGCGAGTGCGTCCGCGCACCGCATTGCCGATCCCACCTCCTGCTCCTTCCGCGAGCCGGCCTACTTCAAGCCCAACGGGGAGCGTTCTGGGGCCACCGCTGGCACCACCACCGGCACCTCCATCGGGAACGTGGGTTATCAACCCGCCGCCACTTCCGCCAAGGAGATCTTCTCGCAGCCCGACCCCGTAATCGTCTCACAGCTTTCGAAGCCCGACGCCATGAATAATGGCCTTTTTGCTTTGCCAACGCACCAGCATGCATGGAAACATTCTAGAGTGCACGCTTCGTGTGAGTTCTGCGGTCAGCCATGTTCAGTTTTCAGTTCCGCTGCTGTTGTTGCCCCGTTGCAGGAAGAGGACCCCCTCAACCAGAAGAATCACAACAAGGAGCCCAATACGCAACCAGAGGGTCCGGCCGGTTTGGGTTTAGCAGCAGGGCAGGGAGAGCTGATCATGTCACAAGATCCGGAGACACGCCGTGAGCTGCACAAGCGCCTGTCACATGTCTCTCAGGGTCATGTGCCATACTGGGCGAGCTGTGAAGCTTGCAACAGAAGCCGAGGGCTGACGCCAGCCCGCATGCGAAGTGACAGACCCGATAAAGAGTATCAGGTAGATCAGTTCATGTATCGCTCAAGGTGCTTTATTATTCTAGTGCATGTGCTTGCTTTTGCGATTGGAGTGACGTTCCGACCGGAAGGGATGAGTGGACGCGAATCAGCCGGGCATCTCGAGCCGTGGCTAGCTCATTTTGGGTTAGGCCAGAGCGCTGCTCCTAAGCCCTCCTTCTACTCAGATCCGGAACCGCTGACCATCAGCATTGCACAGGCCCTAGCGGAACGGTATGAGGGACACAGTGAAAGTTTTGCTCCGGAGCGCCACGCTCCCGTTGCTGAACGAGCAGTGCGAACCTTGAAAGGGATTGTGTCTTCTCACGAATTACAACTCCGTGAAAATGGTGTTGTCCTCGGAGATGATCCGGGTACTTTAGAGTTCCTTTTTAGATACGCGGCACACGTGCACAATCGATTTGCAGTGTCGGTCGGGAACACCATGTCTCCTTTGCAGAAGCTGCGGGGCCACGACCACAAGCCCCAGTTGACCTATCCCTTCGGGGCTGTCGTTTTCGCAAAGGTCAGCCGTTCTAGCAAAGAGGAGGTTGATACCAAGTATGCCCGCGGGGTGTACCTGGGTCCTGTGCTTGGTTCTACCGGGCACCAGGTGCGTATCCGGCTGGATTCTGGAGAAACCAAGTTAATTGTTGCGCCGGGTCTGAAGTTGCTCTACCCTCTTCGATACGATGCTTCGTTGCTTGACGGGGCCAGGCCTCTGGAAGGCTTTGTGCCACCTTTGGATGAGGAGCGCTTTCGCGAGCTCCACCTTCGGGAGGGGGACCCTCCAAAGAATGGATCCGCGAGCACGGTGGCACCCCTAAGTGCCCCGGATGCTCCGAAGAAGCCACGTCCTCTCGCCATTCAATAAAGTGCGTCCGGCGCTACCAGCGGTGGCTCCGAGATGCTGTGGACAACGCTCTTGAAGAGCTTGGTCGGGACCCTCCGCCCGCTCAAGACCCACCTGCCAAGCGGGTTCGATTCGGTGATTCAGAGGTTCGTGAGTTTCCGGCGCCCTCGGCGCTCTCAGAGCAAGAAGTAGAAGTACCACAGATCAGTGCGGAGGCCAACGACCATCTTAGTGACTACGAGCCCTCGTTGCCCTCCGAGGACGAGGGAGAAGATGATCTGATGGGATGGGTGTCGCCGAGGCACCGAAGGATGATCGCCCCGCGATTCGGTTATTGGAGGAAATGTGGGCCTGCGGCTGCGTCCGCTACGTTCCCACTCCCTTGACCGCGTGTGATGTGTATGATTTGCAAGCGTTTTGCTCGTTGCTTGTCGACGGTCGCTCCTCTTGCGATAAGTTGCCGTACTCTTGCATTGCGTTGCTTGAGCATGAGCGTGTGGAGCATGACGTTGGTCGGTCGGGCTTGAGCGTGCCAGTTGGTCGGTCGAGTGGCGACAGCGTGTCGGTTGGTCGGTCGGGCGTGAGCATGTCGGTTGGTCGGTCGGTTGGTCGGTCGGACCTGCCTGCTTGCAATGATCAAGATCAAGAGAAAGAGGGCACATATATGCCCATTGGGGATCGCTGGGTTTGGGTCTCTAGGCCTCGGAGTTCCTACGACGACGTCGATGGAATTCAGCTAGACAACAAAGAGAGCTGGGAAGGAATGAAGACTGAGGTCAAGGCCGTCGACTCTTTGCAAGTCGGCCTCCTTCGTTCCAGGTCTGAGGTTGATCGCTACCAGGAAGAGAACCCGGGTGCCGCGTGATAAAGTCACGGTGGGTGCTGACGCAGAAAGCCCCAGGGCTTGTCAGGGCACGCCTCGTGGCGAAAGACTTCGCGCACGGCAGGCCTTCTGCCCTTGATCTTGGCCTCTCTTCGAACACCGCGAGTGTGGAGGCACTCAAGCTCATACTTTCGAGAGCCGCTAAGGGCCGTATGCGGATTTGGGGTTTGGACATTTCTACTGCATTCCTGTTTGCGAACGTTGTTCAACCCACTGTGGTGGAGCTCCCGAGCTCTTTCTGCCTAGAAGGCGGAGGCCCCGCGTACTTGATCCTAGAGAAGGCCTTGTATGGCTTGCGCAGCGCGAGCCTAAGTTGGCAAAGGCACCTCGGTAAGATTATGGTCGGCCTGGGCCTCAAAGCCTCGCCGCTCGAGCCCACGCTCTTTAGTGGATGGGTTCAGCTGGGAAAGAAGTGGACGTATATCATCGCCCTAGCTTATGTGGATGATTTATTGATTGTCTCCGACAGTCAAGAGGGGGTTGAGTTTATCCACAAGTCCCTGAGTGCGGTTCTAAAGGTAAAGGTCACCGGAAGGCTCCATGAAGATGGCCAACTTGAGTTTTTAGGACGGATTATCAAGCTAGATGGGAACAACATCACCCTTGGGGTGAAACCTGAGTACGTGCGTTCAGTCTTCTCTGCCTCTGGGTGGACCGAGAAGGACCTGGCTAAGGTCAAACCTGTGGCCACAACCCCCGACATTAGGGCTCTATATGATGCTGAGGACCCTGAATCCCCATCGCCCTCTTTGTCTCCAGAAGCCGCGGGTAGGTTCAGGTCCTGCCTTGGGAAGATTGGTTGGTTGACCCAGACGCGCACTGACATCACATATTTCCACTCTATGCTTTCGAGAGGGCAAGCTGCACCAAGGATGGTGCACGAGGATGCGCTAAGGAAATTTCTTCGGTGGTTGGTCGGTTGTCCGTTGCTTGATCAGGTCTTTCCCGCCGGGAGCGGGGAAACTTTGGAAGAAGAGGGTGCCACTTTGGTGGCGTTCTGTGACAGCAACTGGGGCAGTGAAAGTAGCACCGGGAGGAAGAGTACTAGCGGTGGGGTTATCTACGTAGTGGCCGGTTCCCTGTGGTATTGCGTAAAGGGCCACAGTAGGCTACAAACCGTAGTTGCCTTATCCTCTGCCGAAGCCGAACTCTTTGCCATTGCCGAGGCCGCTAAGGAAATTGCCGGTTTAGGTCAGCTGGCTTCTCACATTTGGGGCGAGATCGCCAAGCCCCTCGCTATCTACACCGACAGCGCATCTGCTCGCCAGATTGCCAGGATGGAGGGGTTCCTTCGGAGGATGCGACATGTAGACATCAGACTTTGTTTTATTCAGGAAGCCCCCTTAGTGCTCAAGCGCCTTTTGCGCTGTTTGAGGGGCCGGTGTGGCCAAAACGGTGAGCCTCTGCTTTTAACGGTAAAGGTGCTCTAGACCAGGCCCGGGGCTCCCGAACTTGAATTTTGCTGGCTTTGCGGCTGGCTTGTAGCGTAGCTTTGTGCGCTTTTCTCATGGATGGCGATGACATCAATTTGGAACATGGCAACTTTTGCATGGCACCTGACGACAATTTTCTGTTGGAGCATGGCAATTTCCACGACATTTCTGCAGAACTGCACATCCGTGCACACATTCTTGATTTGGTGGACGATGCTTTGCTGCTTTCAAACCGCTCTGCCCAATTGTACGGCAGAAGCCTGGCGGTGGCACTCCTGCAGGGAATGGGTCCATGTGAGATGTTGCAGGTGGCGCTCTCTGTGCTCCCACTGCATGAAGGCAGACTGCTGCAGGGATGGGCTCAGGTTCATTACCCGGCACTGCAGCCAAACACACAGACCACACGTTGAACACGGTAGCAGAGTGCAAGACCACAAGAAGACTTCGAGCCAAGACAGCCTTAAGACCTGCGTAGCTCAGCCAAGTGCGACTAGGAAACGTAGCGAGACGCGGCCTCTTTGGCATCGGCAGAGGTGTTGCCCTCGCCTTGCTGCCTGGACACTGCTGTTTTGTAGCACTGGCACCCCTGAGGCTGCACCTTTCGTCTCGACTTCCAGGCCCGGGATTGCGGTGTGGAACAGTGTTGGGCAGCCTGCACAGCCGGTGGTGTTCCACGGCTACAGGCTGCCTGCCGGCACACCTCTACACTTGGAACCAGGTAGGGATGAGCAACGATCATACCATGACTCACTCACTGAACTTGTGAGGCCGGCTGGGAATTCACTTTGGCGTCTCAGGTGGGAAACCGGCACCATTGCAGCTACCTTTCATGCTTCCTGCGAATCTCTGAGGTGGTTCTTACCTCAGCGCGGCACTTCTGCGAGTGCCCTCGCTCCACTGTCAGCTTCAGGGCCTGTGGTGAACCACGGCTGGGCGGGCTTGCAGGTACCTCTTTGGACAGTTCGCTCTGCAGCTAAAGCGGTGGCCCCAGCAGGGCAAAACCTTGCCAGACCACCTGCCCGAAACTGTGCATCTGTTAGGCCCCCGGGTGACGTGCTCAGACGATCGTACCAACTAGACGGAGGCTGCTGGGAGCACCCTAGCCCCGTGACACCTTGCTATTATCTCTCAGCTGCTCGGCAGCCTTGTGACAGGTTTACGGCGCAGTCTCTGATCACCGCTTGGTGGTGTCGACCCGACCTTTTCGTCGGTACCTCAGCACTGCACTTGACTCTGGAACCTGTGGTGAACCACGGTCGGATCGTATGGCAGGTCCCCGGGCTAACTCAGCCTATCACTGCGACCCCCAGGCCAGCTGCAGCCACCATTGTTGCGGCGCAAATTGACGGAGATACCCAGCACCCATCAGTCAGGTCGGGAAACAGAGGGCCACTTTACGGCCAACCTGTCGTGATGTCCTCGGATTGCCATTGCACCCATCGGCTAGACCCATACCTGACAACAGCGGTCACGGCCAAACCGAGCTTGAAAACATGTCGAGTGCTCAGCCTGCATCTTTCTGCATGCCATGTAACACGTCGCCCACTGAAGCTTGTGATTCTGCTGTCTCGGCTGACTCTGCTTGCTTGCACGTAGTTTTTCCAGTGTCGCTTCATTGGGACGGTGGGGCAATGGGCAAGCACCGTAGTTGGAGCACACGACAACGGTCTGCAAACCGGCCGGGCAAGAAAGAGCGTGAGGCAATCCAAAGCACTGCTGCGGCGAAGTGCTCGGCTTGCAAGCCGAAGGCTGCTGCAGCACCACCAGTACGGATTCCTCCCCCTCCTCCAGCCCCTCCAAGGCGACATACAATCAACCATCAGTTGAAGGCCACCGGCTCGGACCTGCCGCGCACAATACCACTCCATAAATCTGATCTGTCAAGCAGCTCTACATCGGGAGCGGATGGTGGGCAGGTGCGACTTGATGCTTTGAGGGGGCGACTTCACCGCATGTTGGTTAAGTACCGTGGGGCTGTTGATCATCCCACCTTTGTGACCATGCAGCCTCTGCCGTGTACAGCTCAGCAGGGCGAGCCTGGCTCGGCCTCTTTCTCCACTAGTGTATCTGCTCCATATCCTAGGCCTCTGCCAGGAGCAGCTGCCAAAGAGCATGTCTCGGCGAATGACAATCTTCACGACTCGCTAGCAGATCTAACTCCTAGAGAGTACCGACCGGACATCGCATCGTGGGGCGCGCATTGGGACTACATGGGGGGCTGCCATTCGTTTCACACTTGCTGTGTCTCCGAGAGCCGCGTTCTGCTGAACCCACTGTTCGCTCATGCTGCTGCATCCGCTTGTTTGCCCTGGCAAACTGCACAAGGGGCCCTGGCCCACCGTGCCGTGGGACGAAGGTGTTCATCAGGGCTGCGGTGGCTGCCGCGACTTATCTTTTGGTCTCTAGCTGCTGCTGCAACCGCCACGGCAAAGCGGCTGCCTCAGATCGTCTGCTGGCTGGGCCGTCCTGGCACTCGACTATCACATCACCGCCGGCGTCGCACACGCAAGGCAGTCTGCATCATTCTGCTGTACTGGCTAGGGGTCTTGTACTCTCCTGAGGCAATCGAACAACATCGGTGTCAGCCAGGGCCCGGGACGCCATTGTCCTCTCTGCATCAGCCCATGTCTAGCCGAGCCGGGCTGAACAGGATATACCGCGGCTGCCCTGGAATCCGGTGCATTTGTGATGGACCCAGCTATGCCAAATTGCTCATATTCATTCTTCAGTGTGCCCTCGGGGCATTTCCAAGTGTCATTGTCACTGCCTTTAAAGGCTCATGGGATCACTCCCACACCGCCTCAAAGGCTCAGAGCACTATGCACGGTCCCAAGTCCGTGAGAGGTCGACCAGTTTCGCACAGTTATGGACGGCACATAGGCAAATTGTTACTTGTGCTTTGTTTCTTAGTCCACTTCACTACGACCTCTGGGGTGAGGGTTGGCGCCTCTAGTACCCGCTACGCGCCAGGAGCGTCTTCGATGCTTCCGTCAACTTCCCAGTCTGCAGGGGACGTTAAACACGGGGATGGGGTAAGCCCCAGGCAAATGGCAACCAGCGCGCAAACGCGCCTACCGACGAGCACTCGCCCGGGCCCGGAAAAGCCCGGCGGGCGGGGTCATGTACAGAGGTCACTGGCTAACTGGAAGAGCCGATCTTAAGGATCGAGCTGACACCGAGATTTCCCAGGCAGCCACGGAGGCCGGACCCACCATCGATGTACTTAGCTGGAACTGTGGAGGCCTCACCTCGGCCAGGTATGCCGAGTTAAAGCAGTGGCTCCACATGCAGACCCCACAGGCACGTCCGGGGATCACCATCATCCAGGAGACATTCTGGAAAAGCTCCAGTGAGTGGGAGGACGAGCTGTTCTCCTATGTGCACTCAGGCACGAACCGCAATAAAGAGGGGGGCTTGTTGGTGATAATCTCGAAGCAAGTGTGCCAATCGAACCTTATCAGGTATGATGAAATTCAGCCGGGCCGCCTTCTCCACGTCAGGCTGGCAACGGAGCCATGTACCAACTTGCTAGCAGTCTACCAGCACTCATGGCGAAGTGATCTCAGCACTGCATCAAAAGAGCTGCTGCTCTCTAAGCGTGCCACGGTTTGGCGCAGGATTCAGCAATTTGTGCGTGGGACCTCTGCCCGGTCCCAACTTGTGTTGGCAGGTGACTTCAACTGCCCTATCACTGAATGTCTGCCTTTTGTTGGCAAGGGCAACCGTCGCAACATCCGCGCGGGGCACCGTGAACTTCCGCCCATGGCAGCCGACTCGGATGAATTTCTTGATATCTTGAAGAATGAGGACTTGCAAGTACTCAATAGCTTTGGCAAGTCGGGCCTGGCCTGCAGCACATACATCAACGCGTCGCAAAAGCCTGTTCAGGGATCGCAGATCGACTTTATCATCATGCGCCGATCTCAGGCGGACGACGGCAGTCGCTGTGCCCAGCTTCTGCGAGACTTCCCGCTTCTCCCCATTGAGGGCATGTGGCATTACCCACTGCGGGCACGCTTGCCGTGCCCTCGGTTGCCACGACACCAAATGCGGGGACAACGCCTCACACCTGACTCTGCTTCACTGGCCTTGAATCAACAGCCTGTCAAGGCACAGCAGTTCCAACAGTTGGTGGCGCAGGCACTTGACCAGTGTGCCGATATGGAAGGAATCAACACTGCACTTACTCAGTCCTGGTCCCAGGTCTTCGGGCCCGTTCGGCGACAGCGTACGGTCCATGCCAAGGACTGTTGTCTTGCGAATATGTGGCACCATAGAACCAGAGCCACACAAGCTAGGTCGTGGATGGCCCGATGGCATCACATCTCCCGATACCAGGCCATTCGCCGTACTATTCAGCAGCGTGTGCGGGCTGCCAAACAAGCCAGGCTTCAGCAACAACTTCTTGATGCGGAGTGTGCGAGCACCCGAGGAAACCCCGGAGCATTGTATCAAATCATTCGTCGAATTGCACCGAAGCTCCGACGGAGGAAACTGCAGCTGAGAGACGAGCATGGCCGACTGCTTGGCCCCCGAAAGGAGGCGGAACACATACTTGCTCACTACTCGGAGGTATTTGCTTCAGCTTCTGCCACGGAGGACTCCTGGCTGACGCAGCCATTCCACTTCGAGGAAATGGAATTCCAGGCCGCTCTTTCTGAACTTCCGTTGCATAAAGCCTTGCCTGCCCACTGTGCCCCTGCCCCACTCTGGCGCTGGTGTGCTGATACAGTCAGCTCGTGCACGGCTCGGCTCTTGAAGTGTGGCTTGCAAGCAGGATCGTTTAGGCAGCAGTGGCCACTTGAATGGGCGATCTCATTTCTGTGTCTCTTACCCAAAACAGATCAGAAACTTGACGCTGTGACCAAGCTCCGCCCCATCTCCTTATTGCATCCTCTTGGTAAATCTTTCGCTGGCATGCTCATGTACCGGGTTAGGGACACCATCGCGCACAAGCTGGCGGACACTCCACAATTTGCCTACTTAGTAGGACGGTCAACAGCAGATGCGGTTGATCGGGCTGTGTGGCACATCCACCAGACTAGGCAACGGGTCGGTCAACAGCACACGATCCACCACAGGCGTGCGGGTATACCCCAGCACGAGATCCGCGGCAGCCTTACTTTGAGCATTGACTTACGTAGGGCCTTCGATTCCATCGACCGGTGTCTTATCACTAAGTCGTTGGAGTGGGCTGGCGTGCCCACTTCTCTGGTCGAGGTCATTGTCGGCATACACGAAGCCATGCGTGTTAGCTATACTTCTTGCTCGGGAGAGGCCCTGTCCACCGCGACAGGACGCGGCCTCCGACAAGGATGCCGTTTGGCCCCTATCATTTGGGCCTGCATAACTGGCTATTTGATGTCCAAACTAGGCCCGTTACTCGATCAAGGAGAGCTGCGTCCCCTGCTCACTCTGTTCGCAGATGACACTCTGGGCCAATGGGAGATACAATGCAAAGAGCACCTGTCCATGGCATTGACCCAGGTTGCCTTCTTACTCGACTTCTTGAAGGCACACAACCTGTGTGCCAATACAGAGAAATCGGTGATTCTCATCAAGCTGGCAGGTGCCAAGCATGTGTCGCTCTGGAAAAAGCACACAACGCATGACCCCGAACTGGGACTGTGCGCCAGAATTCCGTGTCAGGGTCATCATGTACTGCTCCCTGTTAAGTCCAAGCACAAATACCTAGGAGTGATGTTGTCTTATAACCATTTGGAACGCGAGACGGCTGCATATCGAACACGTTGCGCCCAGGCCAGTTTTGCGAGGATCCAGGTGGCCACTAAGCGCACCAGTAGACTTTCTTTGCGCTGCAGGGTTCGCTTGTGGAGGGCAGTGGTGTGGACCACGATGTGTTACGGCATTGATTGCACAGGCCTCGACATCGTTGGACGCCGTCAGCTTTATGCCACGGCAGTGCGACACTTGAGGGCTATGGCCAACTCGCCGTCTCACATCAGCAGGGAAACCACCTCGGACCTTCTGCTCAGGCTGGAGCTGCCGCACCCTGCGGATATGCTGCTTGACAAGACAAAGGCCAGACATGAACGCACTAGTCAATCACAGGTCTTCGCATTGCAGCCACAGGGCCTGACACAGGTTTGGGATGCTGTTCTGAGCTCCCTTGAAGTGCCAGGTAGGAAGTCCCCTGCTCCCTCACAACCAGCTGTTGCGGTGACACCGCCGGCTAATTTGTCTGCTGTGACACAGGAGGACAATTGCCCACCTGAGCCTGCAGCTGAGAATGGACCGGAGGACCCGGTGGAAGTGATACACGCAACACCTGCTGAGGTCACGACACCCACTGAGACGACGAACATTTTCTGCTTGCAGACTTTTCTTTCTTTTAAAAACCTGACAGGCAGCAGAGCTGCCGTGTTTTGCATGTGAGTTTTTGAAGAACATTTCTTGCATGAGAACTTTCATTGTCTTTGAATAAGCAGTTCGGATACCTTTGGCTTTCCCGCGAGTCTGCTCAAAGAGAGAGGCAAGAAATTTTTCTTTCGAGGCCTCTACAGTCCCGTATTGTGCAAGCTAACAGCCTCCAGGTGCTAATCTCAGGGCTCTAGCTGCGTGCACGGTGCCCCCTGTTGGGGGCGCTAGATGGACGGGACAACTCCTGCGCCTCAGTCGGCGCCAGCCACGTGCCCTGTTACAGGGCAGCTTCTGCCGCAGGTCGCCGCTCCGACTGAGCCGGCACCCTTCCCGCCTGAGCCTCCATTGTCCCTGCCGCCAGGATTGCCTTCGGCCGGTCCCGAGTCGGTGTCCGGGGGTGTTAGGGGACTTCGGGACTTCGGGGTTACGGTTGGCGATTTGCCTGGTCAATCCGTTGAGATTAGTGACGAAGACCAGGACCTCGATCAAGACCGCTCGAGTTCTCCTTGGAACCTGCTACATGAGAGGGAGCCTGAGGGCAACAGCCCTCGGGAGTTTGTATTTTCAGAGGACAGGGACTTTTCAGATTTTGATCTCGGGAGTCTTGCCAACCATGCTTCGTGGGATAAGGAACCTTCAGACTTAGCTTACGAACCTTCCCTTGCCGAGGAAAGGGAATGGTACTCTCAGGTAGGGGAAACGGATCCGACAGAACCTCATGAAGCCTTTCCCCCTGGGATTGTTCAGGGGGGGGAGGCAGTTTCTTGGTTAAGTCGGTTAAGTGGTGCCGCTGCGGATGATGATGCAATACAGGCAGCCACGGTGGCCTTCTGCAAGAAGCGACGACTTGATCTGCCCTTGCAGCCTTGGAGCCAGCCCAAGACCTTTCTTCAGAAGTCTTATGATGAAACTTTTGGTTTTGTGCCTGCAGTGGGGGTGAGGGAAGTCTTCATGGGTTCTGCGTCTTCGGCAGAGCCCGCACCGGAGGCCGCCAGTGAAATACCTTGGACCGTGATCCGTCGCCTGACGCGAGTCCGGTTAACCCAGAGCGATGACGACATTCGAGATGCGGCCTTGAAACGTTTCAAGGTCTTGATACTGCTAGACCCGGAAGCTACTCGCCTTGGGGCAAGCCTGCTCAAACAAGGTTTGGGTCTGGAGCCTGACGAGGTGATCGCTTCTAGCATTGCAGATGCCTTTCGTGCCAAGGCCTCCACGACAATCCAGAAACGAGCCCTCTCGCTGCAATCCTTGGCTATCATGGCTTATGACCTAGGCTTTGAGTCACCCTGGCGCTTGACCGAGCCCCAGGCCTATGAGATCTTCAGCAAGCTTCGCAGCTCGGATGCCAAGGCCTCGACTGCCTCCCACTTCGTGGAAGCTCTGGGGTTTCTGCACGGGGTGGCTGTTTTCAACTTCATGGCCTTGGACATCATTTTATCTTCAAGGGTGCGGGGCATTGCAAGAGACATGAAGCTTCACAAAGAGCCGCTCAAGCAGCGAGATCCTTTATCTTATGCGAGGGTCAGAGCCTTAGAGGGGCTAATGACCAAGACTTCAACTTGGGTACAATGCGTGCTCGGCTTCATGCTCTTCTGCCTACACTCTTGTTGCCGCTGGGCGGATGGTCAGCGAGTCAAGGGACTCGAGCTGGTGGGAGAAGGCCGTGGGCAACTTTTGATTGCATCAGGTCTGGGGTCTAAGACGTCATTGACGGCCGACGCCCAAACGAAGTTTCTGCCGTACGTATGCGTGGCTGAGGGGGCGAGCGGCCAGCCTTGGGCAAAGTTGTGGCTGCTTGCCCGTACTGCTGAAGGCCTTGACTTCTCGGCGGGGTGCCTTCCGTCGTGGTCTCAGCGTGCCAACTGCTGGGCAACAGTGCCTATGAGTTCGGAGGAGGGATCAGACCTCCTTGAGGAGTTCCTCCTTACCATTGACATGGGGGCCTCCCCTGACGAATCGATTGGTACCCACAGCTTGAAGGCTACCCTGCTTTCATGGGTGGGGTGGAGCTCCACAGTCCATTTTAGTGCCAAGGAGAAGTTGCTACTTGGGCATCACTTCAAACGGGGAGGTTCATCTAACCTCATCTATTCCCGCCAGTACTACATCTCCCTTGCAGGTAAGCTCCTTGCACTTTTCGAGAGCATTAGGGCTGGAGATTTTGATCCCGACATGTCAACCTCTGACAGAGTTGCAGCTGTTGCGTCGAGACACTTCAGCCGCCCGGAGCCAGACGCCCCGGTACCGCCGAACGAGGATCCCGACGAGCTGGAGTCGCTGGCTTCCAGGTCTGCCGAGTCCGAGGCGGAGTTCTTCGGGCATCCAACGGTGGCTACTGGATCAAGGCTCCCCTTTACGGAATGCACAGTTGATGATCCACTCCCTGTCAAACATCGTGCACAAACTGAGGGATGCTTCAAGCTTCTTTGCGGGAGGCCGGTCACCTCTAGGTACAGAGTCTTCACCACTGAAGACGAGGAGGAGCCCGAGCCGTGTATTCAGTGTCGTCGGGCATCGGAGTTTTGACCAGGTCTGAGACGCCGCAGACAAAAGCCGTAGGGAGCGAGTGGTTGCAACATTCACAAATTGGGATGCCAGGACCTGTCGAAGCCTCATAAGTCTTGAAACAGTCCATGCTGATCGGCCGGCCTTTGTGCCCGTGGCCTCGGCCGTGTAGTTATGGCGCTACGATGGCTTAGGGCTGATACGCAAGGTTGGGCATACCCCTTTGTGTTTTTGGGTCGGTGAGTTTCTCACCCGAGACCCGAGTGATATATCTGACGACAGAACTTGTCGGTTTGACCCATGACGGCTTGAGAGAGAAGCGCTGGGATTGATTAACGCGGTGATGACTGTAAGTCCGAGTCACCACATGCAAATGTCAGCCGGTATCTCACGATACCCGGGGCTGGCCTTGTGATCGTGTATCGCCTTGTGCCGGCCAGGGTTGGCCCGTGGCACGGGTGGATGATTGAGCTGCCCTTATTGCGGCCGTGGCTCACAGCGGAGGACCATGATGGTTGCTGGCACGAGAGCATCACCTTCAAACGTTGATCCAAGATCACCGAACTCGGGGGTTTAATCGAGATCGCTTGCAGCCATGACGTCGGCCACCTTGGACTCGGAGGCTGCTTTTCAAGAAAGGTGTCTCCGAATCGGCATGACGCCGGAGCTGTATGGCAAGCTCAAAGATAAGGGCTATGACACCTTCGGGAAGATCGCCTTTGCTGCTGCGAGCTCCCCGCAGGCCCTTACCGATGAGGCCATCGATGTGTGGTTGGCCACGGTCGTAGATCCAAGGCCTTCAGCGTTCCAGGTTTCGGTGATCAGGCGGCTCCTATTTGAAAGCCAGTCGCTCAACATAGCTGACTTGCGGACCCGTGTGGAAGGCCAGCCTGAAAACACAATCAAGAAACTTCCCACTGCTGAACGAATAGCCAGACAAGAAGCTCAGCAGGCTCGCTTGAAGGGAGTCGTCTTCACGGTGTCGAACCAGCCATCCCATGCGAGCATCGATCAGGTCACCGACATGTTGGAAAACAACTCCTTGCGGTATCTGCCGATGAACAGGTGGACCTCCCGGTCACAGGAGCTGAGCTTGGCAAAGAAGGACTCGTCGATCCAAATCGACGCGGAGGGGAACCTCAAGCTAGGCACTAAGGTCCCGGATCCGGTTTGCGACACAAATGGCGCTTATGCGCTTCGGCAAGCCTTCTTTCGCCGCTCGCTTGCTCTGGACCTAGGGAACCTCTGCACCTTTGAGGTGATGGAGGAGTGGGTCAACACCATCTTCGAACTGACCCAGCGGCAGGTTCCCACCGGGTACACCAAGGTCTCCTTGTCCCAGATTGTAGCAGCAGATAAGGAACTCTTCATCAGGGCAGCGAACAACCTTGAAGGAAAGCTCCAGAAACCAGTGGGAGCTACCAAGCCGTTGGATGCAGAGCTGAAGCGTTTGTCTGTGTCGCATGACATCACGCAGTTCTTGTCACCCTTGCTCACCCCGCCTCCGCCGGCCCATCCTAACAAGAGGCCCCAGGATGGTGACGACGATGCACCGCCCAAGAAGACTAAAGGCAAAGGTGACAAAGGCAACAAAGGCGGGGGCAAGGGCAAGACACCAAGGATCGAGATACCTGAAGGTTGTTCCGCGCGTGATTCGCAGAACCGGCCGAATTGTTTTGGGTTTAACTTGGGCACCTGTAAGGCCAAGGTGGTGAAAGGTAGGTGTCCGAAAGGATTTCACCAGTGTTGGAAAATAGGCTGCAACAAGAATCACCCGTACAGTGAATGTACGCATGACATGCAGTGACCCAGCCAATCGGGAGGTGGGCCAGCTCCTGAGGCAGCTCCCTTGGCCCACGGTGCAAGCCGAGCTACATGCTCAGAGTCTTTCGCGAAGACTCTTAATTCAGTCAATGTGCCGCCGTCCCGTCTTGACTTGCAAAAGTTGCATGAACATATTGTTGCGGATGGCTTGCTACGTCCTGACGCCAGAACTCAGCAACCGAATTTTGGGGTTGGGGCTTTTTCCCAGGGAGGGCTTCAAGGTCTGCGTGGTGAGTGTAAGAACTTCCCACAAACGACCAAAGCTATTACAGCTTTCGTGCGAGCTCAACTCCCGGATCTTTTCTTCACGACTGTTTTCCTGTTTTGCAATTCCATGACATCAATGCATGTAGATTCCAAGAATCATAAGTCCCCCACTGGTGTCATACCGATCGGAGCGTTCACAGGAGGCCACATCTGGGCCCAGTGTGACCATGGTTCGGTTATGCGCCCCATCAACGGCACACCGACCGCTGGCGAATTACTTGATGTGTCTGCTGGACCCATCACCTTCGAGGCTTATTCCCGAGGCCATTGTACCGAACCGTGGCATGGCAACAGACTCATCGCTGTGGCATTTTGTGTCTCTGATTTGTCCAAACTTCCTGTTGCCGATGCAAATTCCCTTTTGTCCCTTGGGTTTAGGCCCCCGACCTCCTTGGGTTTCCCACTTCAGATCGCCGAGCAGGCGCAGCCCCCGCGACCTGATGACACGTGGATCTTCGAGATCTTTTCGGGCACTGGGGGTTTCGCTCGAGCTTGCCTCCGGAAAGGGTTCAAGGTTCTAGCCTTTGATGCTAAATTAGCCGGGGCCATGGTCCCTACTGCAAATCTTGACTTCTCCACAGACGCAGGTCGCGAGGTCTTTATGTCAATGTTGAAGCAGTGCAAACCTTTTCACATCCACCTAGGGGTGCCGGCAGGTTCTGCGTCAGCCTCCCAGCGGGCCACGAAACCCGACTGCCGATCACAGGGCGCCCGTTTGAGCATGCTTCGGACGCCGACACATTGCTTGGGTGTGCCCCAGATCGTGTGGTCTTCTGCCGAAGGCATCAAGCTTAGGAAGGAAAATGCCCTTTTCCGGTTCTGCTTCGATGTCATTTGCTTATGCCTCGACGCCAACATTTCAGTCAGCGTCGAAAACCCGGCCAACTCTTTGCTGTGGCATGTCTTCCAACGCTTTGCTTCTCAGGCTGCCATCAGGTGGCCACCTAGCCAACTTGAACAGGTTATCTTTGCCATGTGTGCGCATGGGGGTGACCGCCCCAAGCAGTGCAAGCTTCTGGCTTCCAAAGGCCTCTTTTCCCCTCTGGCAGCCAAGTGCAGCAAAGATCATGAGCATGCTCCATGGTGGTCGCACTCCCGCCTCAGTGCGTGCTATCCGCCTTTGCTCTGCACACGCATGGCAGACTGTGTCTCGTCTCTAGCATCACAGTCGGGCCGGGTCCTCACGGCGCCCGATGACTTCCATGCAAAGGCTATGGCTGCAGCAGCCAAGCAAAGCAGGCGGCATGCCCCGCTCATTCCGGAGTTTCTGTTCGTTTGTAACCTAGTGCACGTAGTCCCAAGTAGAGTGTGTAGAGTAATCACGAGAACACATGAAACATGTGTGTGAACCGCGACACGGAGGCTTAAGCAAGTCAGCCCGCGAAGTGAGAAAAGTGTGTTTGAAAGTAGAGTGGGAAGAAAGGCTTGAGAAGCCTTTAGTTTCAACATGGTAGCGGAGCTCCCTGATTCAGACCTCTTGGGAGCGATGAAGCTATCACAGGAACAACAGGTAGCTGTCGCCATGGTTTCCTTGGCTTTGGCCTTTTCGCTGATGTGTCTGGCGAGAAGCTTTGTGAAAGAACTTGTGAGAAAGGAGACGGTGGAGCGCGTAGCTCCAGCTGAGGAAGAGCTACCAGAACTCTGGTACTCGCCTTACGGAGAGAAGACCCACACCTCAGGAAGATGTCATGGCCTCAGGAACGCAACCAGCGTACACCGAGTACTACCATGCAAGTACTGCTGTCCCGGCGGACTCCGATCCCGGGAGCAACGCACCTTCGAGTACAAGAGAACCTTTTTGGAAGCAGCAGGAAAGTACCTTTGGCTAAAAGTCTTCATGGTTGTGGTTCTCATGGGCATGTCATGGTTCATGGTGTTTGAAGTGAACGAGACCTACGGCTACCCGTTGGCCACGAACCGCATGCTGAACTACAGGAACAAGGTCCTCAGCCTCGACAACAAGAACCCCAAGAAGAAGCATGTGATAAAGGAGATTACCCCAGCGGATGTTGTACCTGCCGGGAAGAGCCAAGAAGGTGATCACACAGAACTTTTCACGTTGTGGTCGCATCTACATGAGCCCAATACCAAACCGAGAACGAGAACGAGATCAACGTCACGAGCTACCTCAAGAAGACGAACGTGTACTCCGAGTTCTACAAGAACAGAAGAAAAGGAACAAAGTTGCAACTACAGTTTTCATGAAGGTGATGTCGCGGAGTATAACGAGAACCTAAAGAACGAAGAAGTTCCCCACGTGAACTACTACAAGAACCTTGTGTTTGAGTTGGTTTTGGAGTTTCAAGAGTACCTTGCGAAAGCAGGAAGAAGCCTTGAGCCCGTCGTGAGCTACGTCGTGCGCACGTGTCACCCAGTACTACTTCTACTTGGGACCCCGCTTGGTATGGTCACTTGGATCTACCTCTATTTTTGGGTCAGAGTTAAGCAAACAAAAAGAGAACAGTTGAAGAAGAAAGTTTCGAGAAGGAAGTTGCACAGGTCAGTTTGCAGCGTTCTTTTCGAGAAGCGAGTCTGGTTGCATGTTGTGTTGCTTTACAGTCACATGCAGAGTGCAGTTGCGATGGAGGAAGCCTTGCAAAGGCTCACGGACCTTACTGCCCAAAACACACAACAGATACAAGCACTTGCTCAAGCAATGAACAGTCAGCAAGCGCAGGCAGGTACCGCTTCACAACAACTACAGGAACTCGCGCAGTCAGTTTCACAACAGCAGAGAGCAATTACAGAAGCAACCCAAGCAACCAACACAGCACTGTCACAACAAGCAGAGCTTACTGCAAACGCGGTTGCAGCAACAGGAAAGCTTACAGCAGACGCAGTTACAGCACTGTCGCAGCACGCAGAGTCAAGAAGGCCAGGAGAGATCGACCTCCACAAGATGATCAAATCTCCAGAAGTCTTTGGCCCTACTACGTACAAGGAAGAGCGTGATGGTTTTCTAGAGTTTCGGTTGAAGCTGAGAAGTTGGATAGGCGCTCTCAACAACGACATCCTTGAGAAGATCAACGCAGTCGAGATGGATAGAAGAGAAGCATCATGGGAATGGAGTAAACTTAACCCAGGTGAACAAGCACTTTCAAGAAAGCTACATTCCATCCTCACCAGCTATACACGTGGCCGTCCTCTACGAACTCTAAAGCAAGTACCCAACGAGAACGGTTTCGAAGCATGGAGGTTGTTGGTGGAGGAGCATCAGCCTCACAACCGTGCACGTTCTCTACAACTACTTAACGGAGTTCTTCACTACAGGTTCGACAAGCAAAGGTCAACACAAGAAAATATCCTGAAGTTTGAGGAGTTGATTGAAGAGTACGAGAGAGCGAGTGGAGACCTTGTTGCGGACGACATGAAGATTTCCATCATACTTGGAGGAACCGAAGGGAACATGAGACAACATCTTCTACTCAACCAGAAAGAGACCACAAAGTACGGTACACTACGACAGTACCTCCTCTCCTACGAGCAAGCAGCAAGGTGGACTACCACGCATCCATCATGCGTGCGTGAATGGGTTTTATTTTCCGCCGAAAGTGTAGACAAAGTTTGTCGAAAAAGGAAAACAGTGTTTTCACTTGTGTGTGAGTGACACTAGACAAACTTTGCCGTGCAGCTTTCGGCTTGGAGTTGGATCTGTGATCCAAAAAAGTTTTTGTAGAGTAGCTTGTAGTGCTCCGCAGCAGTGGGGGTCGTCAGCGACGTCCTTCCACTCCCCTTTTTATAACTGTCAGTGGCAGTTATGGTTGACCAAGCAGCCCGCAATTACGCGGCTGAGTCGCCAGAGGCGCCGTACCCTAGAAGGGACGGTCGAGAGAATCAGTTGGCAGCGCCACAATGTTTGCAACGCGTGCGACAGTGTCGCTCCTGCCTCCGTTTTTTGCAGTGCAATCCAATTTTCGTGTTAGAGCAGGCCATGCGTGAGGAGATGGCACAACAGGAGATAAGTTATCTCCTTTGGGCCATTAGCTGTGCCATGCGGGTAGACCCCGCGGTCGTCAGCGACGACCATGAAGCTTTGAACCGCGCAGGGGAAGGGGAGTCCAAAGTTTGGCCTCCCTTTTACCCTTTCGCGCAGATGCAAGGGGAACAACCGGACACATCAGGCAGTGCCTATCCGATGCACCGGTATACCATGTCGCAGCGCGACGTGCCTATGCGGCCAGCGGCCACACCTGGCTGGCCGTATACTGGCCTTTTTGACTGGCCCCCCAGTGGGGAGGAGGATAATGTGCCCAAACTCCAGTGGAGACTTAATTGGGTGGACGCCCTAGAGGGCCACGTGGCCACCAAGGTGGAAGCCAGCGGCTTCCATTGGCACCCAGAGGGTAAGGGCAAAGGCAAGGGCGGTTGGATTAAGATAATCCCTTCGGAAAAGAAAAAGAAGAAGTCTCACAAAGTTGCCAGCGGCAGCACCGACCCTACCGCCTCGTCCAGTACCGCTCTGCCGACAGCGTCGGCGTCGGCCTCGGACCCTCCCTTACCGCCGCCAGCGGCCGCTCCTGCTAGGCCCGCTGCGGCCACAACAGGCAGCCCGCCCGCAGCCGCAGCTGCCGACGTCGCTCCGCCAGAGGCGGAGCCTGTCATTGAAGTTATCGATACTGACAGTGATCAGAACTCGGGAGACTCCGAGGTATCCCTGGCTAGCAGCCAGGCCGCAACGGCAGTGCCGTTCGCGCCCAACGCGAACACTGTGGTCGTGTCCCGACCGCAGCGTCGCAATCGCCAGCGGGGCTGGCAGTTCCAGCCCGGGGAGGACCCCCAAAATAACGACTGGCGCAACCTGGGGTCAGCGACCGACAACAGGTACCCTGGCCTCCGTGCGTTAGTGACGCACGCCAGGAGGGTTTCTCCGCAGTTGCACGTCACAGACGTGCACGAATGGCCCTATTGGGCACAACCCAACTCAGAGAGATGGGATAGGTACCCGGAGAGGCGAGGCGACCTCATGTGCTGCCTGCCCTGCGCGCAGCAGGGCTGCATTTCCCAAGGTATGGCAATTTGTGGGCGGCACTGCTCAGTGGGCAGGAGCCCCCACAATCATCACGAATGCGACAACTGCTACCGCAGCAGCCGGGGTCAGCGACCCCGAAACCACGGCGCCCGTGGCGGTCGCCGCTAGGCTCTGAGCGCAGCGCGCAGCTGCTGGCTTCTCAGTGAGTCGCCCTAGTCACTTCTGGTGCAGTGCACCTCTTTTTGCTTCGCCGCCGACAGTTCGGCAGCCTCTGCAGGGCGGGCGTCTCCGAGGTTTTTGGAACCTCGCCCACAGCGGCGAGCCGACGGCATGATTTGAAATGCGGCAAAAGCTTGCTGCTCGCCCTTTTCAGTCGTGTGTCACGCGAGCCTGGTAGGTCTCTCCAGCTGAGTCAGCTCTTTGAACCGTGTCGGTTTTCAAGCAGTGCTTTTCTTCCGCAGCCTTTTCAGCTTAGTAAGTCGCCCCCTTCGTGCCTTCAGCTAACAGCCTTTGTATGCTATCAGCGATGGCGAACCCAACGAACGAGCAGATGCTGCAGGCGCTCAGTGCAGTGCCGGAGGCCCAGAGGGCCGCCATCTACGAAGCCGCCGTCTCCCTATCAGAGATAGGGGACGTGGTGGTAAATGCGGCGGAGGCAGCGGAACTCGCCGGCTGGACCAAGCCCGCCAGTGGCGGCTCAGAGGCCAATGCCGTCGCCCTTCAGCGACTTCTTTTGGGCTACGAGCCCCCAGTGGTTCCTGCGAACACCGAGCCGCCAGCGGCGGCCCGTGGTGTGTCTTCCGAAGACCACCGCAGCGCGGTGGCAAACGCGTCTCCCACGTCGGCCGCAGCGCCGGCCTCGCAGCGCCGCTCCCCGACCAGCCCCGCTGAGGAAGCGGGCTCGGGCGTCAAAGAAGAACCGCTTCCAGCGGAAGCTCCCTCGGCAGCGCCGGAGGATATGGATGTGGAGGAGCCCAGCGGGCGGCGGGATGAAACCGAAGACGACCAAGGCTCCCGCTCGGAAGAGTCGGAGTCGGAGAGCGACTCCCCGCCACCGCCAGCGCAGCCGCACCCTCCCCTTCAGGGCAAGGTGGCGCGCAAGTCCTCCAGCCCGGCAGTGCCGGCAGCTGACAGGGATCAGGCGCCAGCGGCGCCCCCGAAGGCCTCCGCCCCACGCCAGAACAAGCGGCCTCCCCCGCCGCCAGTGGCGCGTCGTGGGGAGAGCTCGCGCCCGCGTCCCTGTCAGCAGCCCCCGCGCAACAACCCAGCTGGCGTCGCTGGGACCCGGGCCAGCGGCCCGGCGTCAGATGACACCGCTGATCGAGACGATCAGGCAGCTCGCCCGCCAGCGGCGGAGCGTCCCCGAGCGGGGGAGATTCAGCGAGTCTTCGCATGTTCAGTCTGCGACAACATGCAGATGAACATTTGGAGCGACCCGTCTTCGGAATTCGTATGCAGTGCATGCGGAGAGCTCCACCCCTTCGTGGCTGCAGTGCATGCCTACGATCAGCCTAGCGCCAGTGGCGCTGTGGGACAGTTTTCCCACGAGCGCCGCAGCAAGGCCTGGCAGTGTCCAGAGTGCGGCGTGATGCATTGCACACGCTGCGCGAAAAATTACTCTTGCCCAGGCACTGTCCCGCGGACAGACGGCAAGCTCGAGTACCGTGGCGAGCGCCGCCCTACTAGGGGGCCGCCCGAGTCTCTTCGGCTGACCTTGCAGCGCGAGGCAGCCGAAGCCCGTGAGCGCGAGCACCGCGAACGGGAGTCCCGCCGCAGAGACGGCAAGGGCAAAGGCAAAGGCAAGGACCAGAGGTCCCGCCGTGACGACGAGGACCGGGACCAGTGGTCCCGTGGTCGCTGGTCTTGGGACCACGACCGACGCTGGAACCATCGCGAATGGTAGATACGCCAGCGGCGTAATCCAGCGCATTCCGAACAGTGTTCGGATAAATTTTTTGACGGGCCAGTGGCCCTTCCGTCTGCGCCCCTTTTTCACACAGGTGCAGAGCACAGCAGTGCCGGCACAGTCCGGCCACAAGAGCCTTCGCTGCTCACCGGCCTGTCTGCGGATCGCAGAAGGCAGGTGCAGCGCACCTCGACAACCGGGCTCCGCCCAGAGACTCGCATCGCGAGGTTAGTAAAAAGAACACCGCAGGTTGCGTTTGCACACAGACCTTGTAGGACTGAAGCTTCCTTTGCCTAGTAGGCTCTTCTTGCCTAGTAGGTTTGTGCGCAGTGCCCCGAGACCTGGTAGGTCCTCTGAGGTAACTCCAAGTGCAGTGTCACCATCTGAGTCTGCGCTCTTCAATGCGTTTTTACCGCAGCCTTTTAAGCCTCACTCTTCCCAGCTCTCTTTTTTCCTCCTCTCCTCCCTCAGGACTGACTGGGGAGGGTGCGGGTCGCAGCGCGTCGCTTGAATTGAGCTTTCCAGAGTGAGTGCACTTGTGTTCGTGTGCTGGTAGCCTTTTCTTGAAAGCCGCCTGGACAACAGCCGCTGGCTTGAGCAGTGCTCCCCTTCCTTGTGTCAAGGATGCTGCCCAGGGGCAGCGCCCCAGAGGGCGATTTCAACGACCAGGTTAGTAACCTTTGGTCGTCTATACCACGCCGAGCCGGTGCTCGTCAGCCGTGGGAATCAGCTTCATGGTTTGCGCGCAATGCAAGCTGGCCCTGGGAGCTGTCAGTGACTCGCCCCGCCTCCGTGGGCCCCGTGCCAGTGCTGCACGAGTCAAGCCTAGTGCTTAAGCGGAAAGCTTCCGCTAGCACCCAGCCGCTAGTAGCGGAAGACACAGCCTTCGCACTTAAGGTGTGCTGCCGTCGTACAGCGTACGAAGGCGACCGCCGCGAAAGCGCGGTCTTCAAACTGACGGCTTTGGTAAAAGCCTGGCCAGAGGCCTTCGAGATCGTCTCACAGTGTGCTGACGAAGCCGGTTGCGTCGACCTGGACGAGCTCGACTTCAGCATAGAGGCAGCTCTCAGCTACAAAGCCACTAACACAGTGGTTCGTCGTCTCAACTCCCTCAGCAACTTTGTCCAGTGGGCAAACTGCCAAGACCCAGTGGTGGTGCCCTTCCCAGTATCAGAGCGCGCCACCTGGCGATACATCCAGTGGATGATGAGGAATGGGAAAGGGGCTAGCAGCCCCTCTAGCCTGATTCAGAGTCTGAACTGGTGCTCGGGAGTTTTCGGTCTTTCCTTCGAGTCGGAGGTGACCAGCTCCCGTATCGTGGGCCTTTGTAAGAGCACGGAAGCCAGCGCGCCTCCGCCCAAACGGGCCCCCGCCCTTAAGGCCTCGGAGGTGGCTACTCTTGAGCGCATCGCGCTGTCTGGCTCTGTGTACGACAGTGTCGTGTCTGGGGGCTTGTTGTTCATGCTCTTCGCATGCGCCCGTGCCAGTGACGCGGCCCGAGTTGCCTCCTTTTCGGTTGAGCTTCCAGAGGACCCCTGCGCCACAGTGTGGATGCAGGCGAATGTTCACAAGGCGAAAACAGCCGTAGGGGCTAGAAGCCGCCTGCTGCTCCCGCTGGTAGCTCCGGTAGTTTTCTTCGAAGAGTCTTGGGCGAGTCAGTGGCTCGCAAATCGAGAAAAGTTGGGCCTCAGCTCCAGTGGAGACATCCCGCTCGGGTCAGTGATCCCTGCCTTCACATCGGATGGTGATCTAGCGGATCGCCCGATGAACTCTCAAGAGATTACCTCCTGGCTGCGCAGCGCGCTGTCCAACGCCGGCTGCGAAGACGCAGAGCGCCTTAGCAGTCACAGTCTCAAAGCGACTTGCCTCACGTGGGCCTCGCAAGCTGGCGTCAACCTGGATCTGCGCAGGCTCCTCGCCCACCATGTGCACGACTCGCACGACAGTGCTCGGAGCACTGAGACGTACAGCCGTAACGTGCTCATCCCCGCAGCGCGGGCTCTGGAGGAAGTTCTCATTGCCATCAGAGATGGCGACTTCCTTCCCGACCAGCCGCTCGGGAAACAATTCGCGCTGCCAAGCAGCCAGCTCAACCTGAGGCGAGAGAACCTTAGCAAGGTTTCTCACCGGAAAACCTCCTCTGGCTCGGCACCCCCAGTGGGGGTGGAAGCCCTGAAGGTTTCGCAGCAGCAGGAGCTCAGCGACACAGAGGACAGTGCCAGTGACACTGACAGAGAAGACGAGTTCGTCGCCGAGCCCGAGGTAGAGGAGCACCCTCGCCTCAGGAGGGAGGTGCAGTGCACTCTCCCGGACTGGGCCGTTTCGTGGTGTCATCTTGCCAGTGGCAAGCTCCACGCGAGTCGCGGCGAGAATGCCAAGAGGCTTCTCTGTGGTCGCTGTTTGAATGAAAAGTATAAGAGTTGCGAAGTTCGCGACCTGGCCCCGGGCCGGCCGCACTGCAAGACGTGCTGGAGCAGCAAGTCTTTCGATGCAGAGTGAAAAGAGAGCGAGTTCTTGCGCCTGTCTGTCCTAGTAGGGTCCCGCAGTCGGCACAGTGTGTGTGTCTCTCTCTCTCTGTTTTCTTCTCTTGCCCTGCAGGACAATGGCAAACCTCGTCGACAGCGTCGCGGAATTCTCCAGCAGAGCTGGACAGCTCCTAGGAGCCGCCGAGTCGGCGAAGCTCCTTGCGGCAGACATCCGCACCTTCGGCACGCTCGCTTACAGCGTCGCCGACCAACCCGATCGCATCAGCGATGCGAAGTTTGAAGAACTCATCAAGAAGGTCTTCGGGGCGGCAGAGCCGACCTTAGGCACCAAGGCCGCAGCGCGGCGCCTGGCCTTCGAAAGCCTCACCTTCAGTATCCAGGATCTGAAGATGAGGGTCGAGGGTGACAGCGTCACCCCAAAGAGCCTGCCCCTGCACGAGCGCGAGGAGCGCCGAGCCGCGCAAGTTGCGCGCCTCAAGGGCGTCGTCATCGAAGGTGACTACGACCCCGCGAACAGCCTCGTGGACAAGGCCGCGCTCATGCTGCAGGACGGCATCGTCCGTTACATCCCGCCGTCGCAGTGCGTCAGCCGGGATGCAGAGATCGCCTCAGTGAGGCGTGACAAGGACTTCCTCTCCCTAGAGTCTGGGGAGATCACGGTAAAGAAAAAGGAGCACAGCGTGCACGTGGAAATCGGCAATGAGCTAAAGCTCACGCAGGCGCTGACGCGCCGAGGTCTCGCGCTCGACAGAGTCGGCGTGTTGGATTTCACAATTCACGAGAGACTCGTGAGACAGTTTTTCTCCGTCCTGAACCGGCCAGCGCCGCCGGGGATGGAACGCGGCAACAGCTGGCACGTAGTACGAGCCGACAAAGAACTGTGGACGCTGCTCGCGCGAGAGTGTCGCAAAGGGTGCAAGCCGGACAAGGATGGTAAGAGGCCACTAGATTCTCTAGTAGAGAACATGTGGTCCGATCCGATTGTTACGCTTCACCTGCTCCCCTCGCCAGTGGCGGACAGGGGTCGCAAGGGCAAAGGCCGCAGCTCGGCGCGCAGCGAAGAAGACCGCAGTCGTAGCACGACCGGCAAAGGTAAGAAAGGCGGCAAGAAAGGCCGCGGAAAGGGCAAGGGCAAGCGCCATGAGAGCGCAGACCGCGCCAGACCGCCGAGCATGCCTAAAGAGCTTCGCCACTTGAACAGTGTTTCAAAGTCCGGCAAGCGCCTCTGCTACGGCTTCAACCTGCAGTGCGGGTGCGACCTCGAGACCTCCGGCTCCCCCAAGCAGTGCGACAGGGGGTTGCACCAGTGCATGAGCTGCGGCAGCACCGACCACGGAGCCGCAGATTGCCCAAAGAATGCAGGGGCCGCCTGACTAGGCACCCTTGCACCAAGCGCGGCAGAGCCGCAACAGCCCTCAGAGACAGGGCCTGCAGCTCTTATCCCAGCAGCGCTGGGTTCTTCCGCCATTGCTCCTCCTTCAGGGCAGAGCCCTGACCCTTTGGCCTCGGCACCGCCTCTGCACCCGCCTGCAACAAGTAAGCCAGGACGTGCCACCGCTGCGCCGTCTCACGACGCCGCGCCCGCGCTTAACGCCGAGCCCCCAGTGCTCCTCTTGTCCGAACAGCACAGCGTGCTGGCAGACAACGCTCGGAGCGTTACTCTTCCCGAGCCGGCTTCGCAAGCGACCCCTCGGCCTCCGCTTTTTGTGGAAGTTTTCTGCGGCCTCGGTCGCCTTAGTAAGGCAGCCATCGAGAAAGGTTTCTCGAATATCGCCGTGGATCACAGGACCAAGGCCAGAGGCCTCAAGGTCCTTCAGCTCGACCTTTGCACCCAGTTGGGCCGCAACTTGCTGAGAGCAGTGCTCTCACACCAAGATTTGAGATGGGTCCACTGGGCCCCCCCGTGCGGCACCTTTAGCAGAGCTAGAGAGATTCCCAGGCCGGGAGCTCCAGGCCCCTTGCGCAGCGAAGCGCGCCCAGCGGGCCTTAAAGGCCTCAAAGGAGCCGACGCCGCGCGAGTTCGCAGCGCGAACAGCCTAGTCGCTTTTATGGCACAGTGTTGCCACTCCCTGTCTCAGCGCGGCGTTTGCTGGTCCATAGAAAATCCGGCTCGTAGCCTCCTGTGGAGGATGCCCTGCCTCAGAGAGGCCTTGCAGTCAGCTCACAGAGTAGAGTTTGACTCGTGCATGTTCGGCAGCATGCGCCGCAAACGTACCGCAATCCTCTCCAACTTGGATTGGTTCGCAGGTCTGAGCAGAGACTGCGACGGAGGCCACAAACACCTGCCGTGGGGCAGAGCCTCAGTGGATGGTTCCACAGTGTGGTCCACATCCCTAGAAAGCGCCTACACCACTCAGTTGAGTTCCGTCTGGGTTTCCCTCGCGGCCGACCAATGCGCAGCAGCACTCCGGGCAGCGCCTCTCAGTCGCAAGCGACTGCGTCGTCTACGCTACGAGCCAGACTTCAGTGACAAAGTCACTCTCCAAGGCCCCGCAGGGCGGTGCTTTCGAGGCTGGAAGACTCCGCAGAAGCTTCCACAGTCGTGGACTTGCTTCCCAAAAGGCTCAAGGCTCATCCAGTGGATTGAAGCCTCCCAGAAAGCCATCATTGCCATCCCTCTGCAGCCTCTACACTGGGTGCGCAGAGCGCACCTGATCGATCACCCAGCCAGGGACATCGAGGCAGTGCCTCTATCCCTGAAGCGAGCCATTGCCGCCGAAGTACACGAGGACACTGTCCTGCTGGCCAAGCGCCGCACGGTGGCATCCATGCATATCTCTCGAACTTGCACAGAGTGCCAAGTCCGCGAGACCGAGGTACGTTCGTCGATTGACGCTCAGGTGAACAGCGTCACCAAGCCCAAGCAGACAGTAGCTTTAGCAAAGCTTCTGAACGAAATCGACTTTCCGGACAAGACTTTGGCCCAGCAGGTGCGAGAAGGCTTTCCCCTGCTTGGCTGGATACAACCCAGTGGGTTGTGGCCAGTGCAGATTCTGCCACCTTCTCTAGACGAGAAGTCACTACTGGAAAACGCCCAAAGCATCAGCATGCGAGGTGTTCGCAGCGCTCTGCGCCCCTCGCAAGACGGGATCTCGGACAGGGTCTGGGAAAGCACTATGGAGGAAGGCCAGCAGGGCTGGCTCTCTCTGGAAGACTTCTCGCCAGGGCAGCTGCACGAGACGATAGTATCGTCCCGTTTCGGCGTCGTTCAAAAGGGCAAAGTGCGCCCCATTGATAACTTCAAAAGCAGCTTCATTAACAGCTGCTGTGGGACCACAGAGAAGGTCCAAGTCGATAGCATCGACGAGCTTCTTGCAGTGTGCCTAGAGTGGCTTCGCCAAGGTGTTCCCGCAGAGCGGGCCCACCGCATTGTAGGCAGGACTTGGGACCTTAAGAGTGCCTACAAGCAGCTTGCAGTGCAGGCCGCACACAAGAAATTCGCGTGCATCGTCATGCTGGACCCACAGAGTGGGAAGGTCAAAATCGCCCACCTGCATAGCATGCCTTTCGGCGCCGTTGCCGCCGTGCACGCTTTCCTCCGCTGCAGCGAAGCGCTCAAAGCCATCGGCCGCGAAAAGCTTGCCTTAGTCATGACAAGCTTCTTCGACGACTTCACCGTCCTTACGCGCAGCGCGCATTCAAAGCTCGTCACGTTGGCAGTGTCCAACCTTTTTCACAAGCTGGGTTGGCAAGTGGCCACAGAGCCCAAGAAGAACGCAGACTTCAGCGAAGTCTTTGACGTGCTAGGCGTGCGAGTGGACTTGTCCAAGCAGCACCTCGGGGAAATCTCAGTGAGCAACAAGCCAACCCGCGCAGCAGAGCTGGGGCTGGTCATCAGCGAGGCCCTCGCCCGCGGAAGCATGTCCCCTTTGGAAGCGCAGAGCCTGCGCGGGAGGCTCATTTTCGCTGAGCAGCAAGCCTGGGGTCGTAACACTCGCATGGCAGTGATCTGCGTAGGCGACGTTCTTGGGGATGGACCAGAGCAAGTCCCCCTAACAGAGCAGCAATGCCAAGCCATGGCGTTTCTGCTGCAGAGAGTCGTGCACGGACCGCCCAGGACAGTGTCCATCCATGCACGCCGCAAAGTGCACCTTTACATCGACGGGGCCTGCGAGTGGGAGACCCCAAGACTCGTGCCCAAGTGTGGCCTCGGGGCAGTGCTCATCGGAGAAGGCATTGCCTTCACCTGGGGGCTGCAGATCAGCAGCCAAGTCACAGCCCAGTGGGCCGCCAGAGCTCAGAAGCAGCAGCTCGTCTACGAGTGCGAGCTGCTGCCCTACTTGCTCAGCCTGCAAATGTGGGCTAAGCACATAGCAGGCAGCGACCTGTTCGTCTGGATAGACAACGACGCAGCGCGTACATCCCTGCACAAGGCCTTCACACGCAAGGTGGAAGGAGCTGCGATAGTCTCGCAGGCGGTGGACTTCGAAGAATCCCTGCAGTGCAGGGCCGCTTTCTTTCGAGTCCCCACAGACAGCAATATAGCTGATGGCCCCAGCAGAGACTGGTGGGAGGAGACACAACGGCTTGGTGCGGAGCGCCAATTTTTGCCGCCCAACGCAGTGTCGTTGGCTTTGTCACTCGGCGCGGACTAGATGGGGGGTGAGTAAGGCTTCGAGTGCCTTCAAGGGGGGTGAACCAGTCGTTCGCCTTACCACCGACCAGCGGTCGAGTTTTGGTTTGAAATGCCAGTGGCATCGTTTCGACATAGCCCGAAGATCGGGCCCGAACCGACCCCCCATGTCCGCTAGGAGAAAAAAAGAGAGTGCTTTGCACAGGGTCCTTTCTGCAGCGCAGTTAGGGTTTCCCAAACGCGCGCTAACGGAAGTTTCGTTGGAAAATAAGCATCCATCATGCGTGCGTGAATGGGTTTTATTTTCCGCCGAAAGTGTAGACAAAGTTTGTCGAAAAAGGAAAACAGTGTTTTCACTTGTGTGTGAGTGACACTAGACAAACTTTGCCGTGCAGCTTTCGGCTTGGAGTTGGATCTGTGATCCAAAAAGTTTTTGTCCCACCCACCACACCCTGTATAGTATGCGGGGTCCGGGACACCGCTTTGGCAGCAGAGCTGCCAGGAGCAGCGCTCCTATGCTCTCTCCCGCGGAGAGTTTTCAGCACAGAGTGCGCTTTTGTATATAGGCCGTAGGCCGTGCAAATGCAGAGTAGCACCTAGTAGCTGCAGTGACCCAGTAGGTCCTAGCATGTTTCACTTTATCTCCCCGTGGTACGGGTTGTCCCCTAGTAGGGGGGTGAACCAGTCGTTCGCCTTACCACCGACCAGCGGTCGAGTTTTGGTTTGAAATGCCAGTGGCATCGTTTCGACATAGCCCGAAGATCGGGCCCGAACCGACCCCCCATGTCCGCTAGGAGAAAAAAGAGAGTGCTTTGCACAGGGTCCTTTCTGCAGCGCAGTTAGGGTTTCCCAAACGCGCGCTAACGGAAGTTTCGTTGGAAAATAAAGACCTTATCAACTCAGGAAAGGACCACCAAGGACAAGCAGACATGGATGTTTCACGAGTGGAATGGTGGAATAAAGGCAAAGGAAAAGATAAAGGGAAAGGAAAGAAAGGAAAAGGATTCGGCAAGTACAAAGGCAAAGGCTACAGCAAAGGAAAAGGAAAAGGAGAAAGCCAGTACTACTACAAAGGCCGACGAAAAGGAAAAGGACGAGGAAAAGGAAAAGGAAAAGGCAGAGGCCGAGGATATGGCAAAGGCGGGGGAAAAGGCTACAGCAGCAAAGGAAAAGGTAAAGGCTACAACAACCCAGGAATTGGTGTTTGTCATTATTGCCAAAAGCCTGGACACTACGAAGCCAATTGCAGACTCAAGCAGAGAGACATGCAGCAGAACGTCAGGAACGCACAGGAGGAAGACGAGCAAAGCGTCAGGACACAGCCTACCACAGTTCCAAGCAGTAGCGCTTCGGCAGCCACAACAACAAGAACTACAAGCGCGAAGTCTACAGCTAAGCCAACAGTTCGGCAGATCGCGATGTACCACATGGACAACGATCCCGTCACGTACCCTGAAGTTTTTGAACTTGACGAAGACGAAGAAGAGCTCGAGATCGAGTACTTTGGAAGAGTCTTGAGAGTGACGGAAGCTGAAGAGTTTGTTTTGTCAGAAGGAGAAGAGAGCGAAGAAGAGCAAGAAGATCCTCTACTAAACTGGTACCTTGGACGTGAAGCACTACCACCACAAGAAGTTCTTTCAGTACGCGTTGTAGAGGAAGAGTTTTTCCAGGAAAGTGATCTTCACCAAAGAATCGAAGTTATCCTGGATTCTGGCGCAGACGTTTCTCTTGTGCCCTCTTGGCTAGGAAAGGAAGGAACCCCTTTGAAGGTTCGCCCTTCGTCCATTCAGGACGCACAAGGAAAGGCAATAAAGACAGAAGGCAGAAGGATGCTGAACTTAACGTTCTTTGATGACGACGGAAGCTTTTGTCGCATCCAGGAAGCCTTCACCGTTGCCTCGGTGATCAACCCGCTGATGGCCATAGGCAAGCTGTTTCGAGAAGGCTGGGAGTTGCGAGTGAACGAAGAAGAAGGTATGTGTCTTACAGATGGAAGCTCAAGAATACCAGTGCATCTCCACAAGAACAGCTTGGCAGCCTACGCCTACGTACAAACTCCTTCAAGAAGCAGAAGTTACAGCAGTAACAACTACAAGATGGTTCGGACAGTTGTTCAGCTCAACAAGCACGTTCAGGAAGCAGTGAACAAAGAAGAACCTGGTTGGCACAACACAGACAGCATGGTGATCGTCAAGTACGCCACTCAAAGCAGCTACGAGAACCCATCTCTCATGTATAGCCCTACGCACTTTCCGTACAGAAGCACTTTGGTGAAAGAAGAGAGAGGATGGAGAGCAGTTGAAGTTTCAAAGAAGTACTCCGAGAAGGCAGACCCTTTTGAAGAGTTTGCAGAAGGAGAAAAGGAAGTGGTTACAGCCATTTCAGCAAAGCCAATTCCACTTTGGATCCTTGGCACCCCTTATGCAGCTGGAGACCGAGCAGAGCAAGAAAGTCATGGTCGTGACTACTGGAAAATGGACCTCGAGAAGGGAGAAGTTGTTCGTCACCACGTAGTACCGAGAACTGTACTGTTTGACCCGACAGGAGTTGCCAACTGTCCTGTCCTCCTTGGAGATCTTGAGAACAGCAGGTATACCCAAGGAGACTGCATCTACAGTACGGAGATCTACGAACACAGCGACGACTGGAGAGCAGACCGCCTACCTCTACGTGAACACTTTCGTTTGCCGTGGTTTGGTCAAACAAGGTTCCGTGTGAAGCCAGAAGTTGTTGAAGACCTAAAAGCAGAAGCTGCAGCAGAGGAGCTAAAGAAGAAGAAGGAAGAACACTACAAAGAGAAGGAAGATTCAGCAGCACCACCAGAAGCGCAGGAGAGTAAAGACGAAGAGATGAGAGAGGCACCAGCAGACCAAGAAGCACCACAAGAAGTTGTTGAAGTTTTGGAGGAAAGCTTCTACCACGAAGGCGTCGAGTACACAGCGCAGAAAAGCAGTCTTAAGGAACTACAAGCACTTTGCAGAGAGTACAGAGTGAAGACAACAGGAAGCAAGAAGCAGCTCTTGAAGAGACTCGCCACAGCAGTCAGAGAAGAAAGGCTCAGCACGCAACACAAGGAACAACGGGAACACCATCAAGCATACCACCTAGCACCACCACAGGAACCAACGGAAGAGGAGAGAGCGTACCACAACTTGACGCACCTTCCGTATCAGCCTTGGTGTCCCCATTGCGTTGCTATGAAAGCACGAGAAGACAACCACAAGAAAGGATTGAGCAAGCCAAGCAGCTCTACGGATTCCGCGAAGCCCGTCATCAGTTTTGACTTTTGCTATACAAGCACCACAGGAAGTGAAGAGCCACCAGCAGTGACTCTTGTCGCTGTGGACAGCTGGAGCAAGGCAGTCTTGGCGGTGCCCTGCAAGAGGAAAGGAGGAGCAGGAAGCACAACGCACCTCGCGGAAGCACTCGTGCAGTTCACCACGCAGCTCGGGTACAACACCCTCGTTCTCAAAGCAGACAACGAGAACGCAGCCAAAGCACTCAAGGACAAAGTACAGAAAGTACGCAGCAGCCTTGGACTTTCTACAACACTACAGGAAAGCATTCCTTACGACCACGAAAGCAATGGAGCCGCAGAAAGAGCAATACAGACAGTACGGAGGCAAGCGAACACCATTCTCGATGAACTCAGAGAAAGAACACAGCTGGCAATACCACACGAGCACGCAGTAGTAAGCTGGGCGTTTAGACACGCCTGCTGGCTACTCAACAGGTTCGCAGTGAGCAGCTCCACAGGAAGAACGCCACAGGAAGTTATCCACGGATACCCCTACTCAGGGAAACTTGTACCCTTTGGTACTGTTGTGATGGCGAAGAGGTTGAAGATCAAGAAGAAAGGTGACAGGATATGGAATGCAGGAATATTTTTAGACAAGACAGAGCAAGACACATGGATCGTTGCACAGCCTGATGGCATACATATCACACGCAGCGTGAGACCACTACCAGAACAGTACGACTCCAAAAGAACAAGCAACATAGAGGTCCATACCTGGAACCTCAACACGCCACTCCTTGGAGCAAGAGTACTTCCAGAGAAGAAGCAAAGACAACGACCACAGCTAAGCATCCTGCCCCCTGTTGCCGAGGAAGAACGCGAACAGCTCGAGAACGACGAGGCCGCTAGCGACCCTCCGAGTTCGGAGGACAGCAGTGAAGAGCAGCAACAAGCACTTGAAGACAGAGAGGAACAAAGTGAAGCCAGCAGCATGAGTGTGACGAGAGATAGGAAAAGAAGAGCTGAAGTTGATGACGAGACCCTTTTGGAGGAACTCAGAGCAGTCGAGCCACTTACAGCCTCAGCAGAAGCACTTTCAGCACCAGCTGAACCAAGAGCGGAAGCAAGCAAGCACAGCCTTGAGCCTGAGGAACCAAGCTCACCCAGCAAGCTACGAAAGCAAGTCAACAGAGCAGAGGAAACAGACGGTTACCTCAACATGCCACATGATGATGAAGTCTACGAAGCAGATGATGAGTTTGTGTACGAGTCGGAAGAAGAAGAAGAGGAGGAGACAGAGAGTGAACCAACGGAAGTTTCTACCAAGGTCCCTGTCGAGTTCTTCGACGAGGAGAAAGGACCACCGAACGTGGATCCGGCTTTTCTTCAGAAGTTGGACGATGAAGCTACAGTCAAAGAAATCAAAAGGTTAACAAAGATGGGAGTTATTTCGTTGGTTTCTACAGACCCTCAGGAAGCAACTGATAGCGTACCTCTGGTAGATTCAGAGCAAGAACTTCACAAGTGGTTGACAACGAAGTTGGTGAAAGATTGGAGGTTCAGAGAAGCTACAGGTTTTGAAGCTGAAGAAGCCAAAGAAGGAACAACAAAGCCCAAGCAGATTCAAAGATGCTGGCAACGACGTGCCAGACTAGTAGCCAGAGAATACAAGACAGAAGGAAAAAGGGAAGATATATTTTCTCCTGCGACAAGCCCAGGAATTACAAAACTGGTGCCCATGTTGGCTCTCGCCAACCATTGGGCGATCTACAGTGTCGACGTGAAGGACGCGTTTCTACAAGTCCCTCAAAGAACACCTTGTTTGTGTCGAGTACCTGAAGAAGCAGCTCACGTTGTACAAGCAATGCAGGAACAACAAGAACGCAACCCTGGAACTTGGTGTTGGAAGTTAGGAAGAGTTTTGCCAGGTCAACGCGACGCATCCAGTCTTTGGTCAGACTTTTGTGATGGTCTTTTGGTGGAAGAGAAGTTTGAGCGTTGCACTGCAGTTCCAGCACTTTACCGTCTTCTACGACAAGGAAAAGTGGTTGCAGTTTGCATTGTGCACGTAGATGACTTGCAGTTTGCAGGAAAGAAGGAAGTCATCGAACCAATCCTCAGGAACCTCAAGAAGAAAGTGAACCTACAAGTTGAAGGACCTCTTCTGAACGAGGAAGACTACGAGAAAGGATTTTCTGAGGAGACCGTGAAGTTTCTCAAAAGGAAGTACACGTACGAACAACATGAACTACGAGTACATAGCGATAGCAAGTACGTGAAGAAACTCGTGGAGATCCTCAAGCTGGAGAAGAAGAAGGCCAAGAACTCACCCTGCACACCGGCTAGTCAGGAACCTGACGTATCCCAAGAACTGGACGAGGAACACTCGAGAACGTACAGAAGTTGTGTCGGCATTTTGCTGTACGTAGCGCACGACCGTCCGGACATTCAGTTCGCAGTACGTAGCCTCAGTACTGCCATGACGAAGCCAACGGAACGTAAGAGAAAGGAGTTGGAGCACTTGGCACTCTACCTCAAAGGAACGTCAGACTACGCCGTTACGTACCACAGGAACAGCCCAGGAACGTCAGCTCTACGTCACCGCGCCGAAGAACCACAAGAACTACGAGAATCTCGAGAACAACCACGCGAACGTTTGCTGGAAGTTTTTAGCGACTCCGACTGGGCCGGAGACAAGCAGACTAGGAAGTCAGTGAGTTGCGCCATGTTCTACCTGGACGGTGCATACTTCTACAGCTACAGCAGGACACAGAAGTCGATAGCATTATCTTCAGCAGAAGCAGAATACATGGCACTTACTGGAGCAGCAAGCGAAGGAATAGGTTTACACGCAGCAGTTCGTTTCCTTACAGGAGAACGAGTACTACTCAAAGCATACACAGACAGTTCCGCATGCCGCGGAATCACAAACCGCCAAGGAACAGGAAGAGTCAAGCACCTACAGATTCGGTTACTTTGGCTACAAGCAGCAATACGTGAAGGCAAGCTTACTGTACACGCAGTTGGTACAAAGGAAAACACAGCAGACCTAGGAACAAAGCCTCTCAGCACGAAAAGAGTGAAGTTTCTCCTGAACATGATCGGCATGTGCAACAGCGAAGGAAGAGTTGGAGAGCAAGAGCGAGAGGAAGAAGAAAAGGCACAAGTGGTAAGAAGACTCGAGAAGATCATGAAGAACAAAAGCAGCATGTTGTTTGCACTTTTAAGTTTGTTTGGAAAGACTGAGGCAGTCTACGTACCTTTCGCCGCAGCTCAAGAAGTAGCAAGCCCACAAGAAGTCCCAAGCAGTCCTGGAAGCATGTCGCTTCTGGAAGTCCTGGTGACGCTCGCCATGGTGTGCATGGCGGCATGGTTTGTCGTGAACGAGATGAGAAAGCCACAGCAGCACAAGAAGCCGAAGAGAGAAGAGAGGAGCAGCGAAGAAGAAGAGGAAAGCAGCTCAGGAAGCAGAAGTGGAGAGAAGGAAAAGAAGAAGAAGAACCGAAGGAAGAAAAGAGACGAAGCTCCTGCCGCTCAGGTGAACTACGACGTGGACTCCTTCGACGAGGCAAAGAAAGAAGTGACAGAGAGAGCAGAGAAGTTGAAGAAGGAGGAAGAAAACCTGGAGAAGGAGAAGGAGCAGTTTGGAAACCAGAAGACAGAGTTTGAGGAGACAGTGAAAAGGTTTTTGAAGAAGCAGAAGGAGGTGAAGGAAAAGGAAGACAAAGTTACAGAAAGAGAAGAGAAGTTAGAGAAAGACCGAGAGACCCTCCAAGGACAAGCTAAGGTCTTAAGCGAGAAGGAGACAGCCCTTGAAGAAGCTGAGGAGAACGTCAAAGCAAAGGAAGCAGAGGTTGAGAAGAAGAAGAAAGAGGCAGAGAAGAGAGAGAGAAAAGCCCAGGAAAGAACCGCCGGCTACGACCAGGAGAGAGAAGAGTACGCCAAGAAGTACGTTGACGACGCAAAGAAGGACTTGGAGAGAGAGCTTAAAGTGCTAAAGCAAGAAGAGAAAGTAAGGAACCAGAAGCTCGACGACCTCCAGTACGACTACAAGAGCCTCAAGGACGACTACCAGTACTTCAAAGGTTACTCACAGGAAGTGGACGCACTTCTACTTGCAGCTAAGGACAAGATCGTGAAGTACAAGAAGAAGGTCAAAAGCCTCAAGGAAACCTTAGGTGCAACCTTGTCTGGAAGCGAAGGTGAAGAAGAGACAGAAGAAGCGTACAAGAGCAAAGCAGAAGAAGAGAAAGAGAAGAAAGAAGCGCAGGCAAAAGAGGAAGAGAAGAAGAAAGGAAAAAGGCCAAAGCAGGTAGAGACAGAAGACCAAGAAGAGAAGCCGTCAAGCAACCAAGGAGACGAAGCTACCGTCGACCCGAACGACATAGCCGAGTTCACGCAGCTTGGCTACGTGTGGGAGTTCAACAAGAAGACGCAAGAGTACCGCGCGAAGTGTGAAGACAAGAAAGGTGCAGCGAGAATCAAGAATGCGCCTGTCAAGGGACGCATGCTCTGGAACAAGGTGACAGAGGGTTACAGGAAGCACAACGTTTGGTTTACAGACGGAAAGGAGTTGGATAAATTCCTCGAGACCAAGGAGAACGAGAAGATCGAGGAAGAGGTGCAGCGACGCATCCACGCGAAAGGCAAGCACGACAACCAAGGAACGAAGGGAAAAGGCCCTTCCTGGGACGACGGACAGAGCGACGGTTGGTACTACAACGAGCAGTGGAACAACGAGAACTGGAGCACCACCGACGACGGCAGCAACTGGTACGAGAACGCGAACCCGCACAACAAAGGCTACTGGCAGACGCCAGAAGAGTGGGCGCAGCAGAACCAGTGGGACCAGTGGACACCCAAAGGAAAGGGTAAAGGCAAGAAGTCCAAGAACTGGGCACAGACCCAGTGAAAGGATCCCGAGAAGGGATGATCGAGCAGGTCAAGCAGTGAGCGCTTGTACATATGTACATAGCTAAGCAACGTAAGACTTGATGTATACTAGCACAAGAATTCATGTACAAAGTGTGAGGAAATGTATAGACGTAGCAAACTGGGGCAGTAAGCCTAGGTAAGCTACAACCTTCCAAAGTCTCACAAGAAGTTTCACAAAAGGCAGGCTAGGAAGGTACAAGGGCCAGAAGAGGCAAGAAGCCGGAGAAGCCAAGAACAAAGAGAAGAAGCCCGAAAGAAGAAAAGCCCGTAGGCTACGTAAGGGCGGAAGGAAACCGGGGTACGGGCCTCCCCGCAAAGAGTCCATAGGCTGGACCTAACTAGAACGTAGCTGTACATACAGAGTAGGTTTTTCAAGAAGGCCAATGTACAGACATAGAAGGCCTAAGTAGCAACAGGGCAGGAGTGCAGCTAGGTAAAAGACCAAGAACAACGGAGACGAAAGTCCCTAGCAAAAGCACTGTACAGAAAGCCCTAGCAGTTTCCAAGAACACCCTAGGAACCCGCAAGAACTTTCTGAGGCGGGGTGTTCGTTTGTAACCTAGTGCACGTAGTCCCAAGTAGAGTGTGTAGAGTAATCACGAGAACACATGAAACATGTGTGTGAACCGCGACACGGAGGCTTAAGCAAGTCAGCCCGCGAAGTGAGAAAAGTGTGTTTGAAAGTAGAGTGGGAAGAAAGGCTTGAGAAGCCTTTAGTTTCAACAGTTTCACAAGGTCACCTGGGAAACTCCCCGCTTCAAGCCAGATAAGTCTTGCAAGATCCTCCTGACCCACGTTGAGGGGGATAGTGGGGGTCAGACTTCGGATCCAAAGAACTTGAAACCTGTCAAGGTAGGCCATTGGCTCGATATGGATCAGCATGTCTCGAAAGCCCGAACGTTGCAGCATCCTGTGGACAAGGCGATCGCAGTTGACCCACCTGTGTGGGAAGCCGTCAACTTTTGCATGGCGCATGACTCTGCCAAAGCTAATCAGCTTAGGAAGCTTGAGCTCCTTAAGGTGAAGCTCCTTGCCAAATCCCTTGAAGAGGAAGAGACAAAACTTCATGCCTCCTTCCCGCCTTGGTTCGAGAAGGTGGTCAAAGGAAAAAGGATTTGCTTGTGGGAGTCTCTCTTTAGAAATCATGGCTTTGACGACATGGGGGTAGTGGATCTAATGAAGAAAGGGGTGCCTTTGGTAGGAACTTCGGAAAAACCTGAATGCTTTAAGACCAAGGTGGCCATGGCTTCCATGTCCGAATCGGAACTCAGGGCCACTGCCTCTTTGCGCCGTCGTGCTGCCTTGTCAAAACCGAACCGTGCGACCCCTGAAGAGATTTCGCTTCTTCAGGAGGCCTCTAACTCCGAGGTTACCGATAACTTCATAGAGGGACCCTACACCGAAGCCCAGGTCACTGAAATTTTCGGCCATTCGGATTGGGGCATCATTCCCAGGTTCGTTCTTGAGCAAGGCCTTGAGAAGAAGATTCGACCCATAGATGATGGGCATGCTTCGCAGGTCAATGAGGCTTTCACTTCCTTGATTAAGCTGGAACTTCAAGGGGCCGACTTCGTTGCGGGTCTGGCTCTGCTGATCTCCCAGGCCGAAAAGGAACGTTCAGAGCGCCTAGGTGTCGCTGCGAGGAAGTGGGTGGGTCGGACCCTAGACCTCTCAAAAGCTTATAAACAACTAGGGGTACTCCCGCAACACCGTGACATCGCCGTCATCTGCCATCCCAATGAGAATGGCGAACCGCAATTCTTTATTGCGAACGCACTGATGTTCGGCTTGACATCGTCGGTGTATGGATTTGTAAGAGTAGCTAGAAGCTTGCATTTCCTGCTGGCCAAAGTGCTGAAGATCCCTTCAGCCAACTACTTCGACGATTACCCTCTCTTCACGTTGAGAGATGGGGCCCACGAGCTTGATGGTTTAACTTCCGAATTCCTAGAATTGCTGGGGTGGCGCTTCGCCCAGACCGGGGTAAAGGGTCAACCGTACGAGGAGGCCTTCACAGTCCTCGGAATGCAGCTGGACATCAGTCGTTTGCATGAAGGTGCTGCCGTGCTGGCAAACAAGGAAGGCCGTGTCAAGCGCATTTCCGAAATGCTGGGCAGCATCTTTGACAAGGGAGCCCTGGGCAGGCATGAGGCGCAAGTTCTCCTTGGACTCTTGAACTATGCCTCAGGTTTCTTTGCAGGCCGATCCTTGAAGCCAGCGTGCCACTTCCTGCTCTCCTTGGTAAGGGGGAAGCGCCAAACGGCTGCCGAAATAAAGCGCTTCTGCAAAACTACGCAGGCTGTCTTGAGCACCACTCCACCTAGAGTCCTTCGCATCTTTGACCCTCGACCGCCCATTCATGTTTGGACGGATGGAGCTTGGGAAGATCCTTGGGCGGGAATAGGTGCGGTTGTTCTTGACACGCTAGATGATAGTGCCAGGGTTTTTGCCGGTTGTGTACCCGCTAAGCTTTTGGAACGCTGGAAGCTGGATGTGGGATCGCAACTCATATGCGAGATCGAGCTCTACGCTTTGGTCACTCTGCGTCGCATGCTCCAAAACAGCTTGTGCAACAGAAGAGTCATCTTTTGGCTTGACAACGAGGCCGCACGCACCTCAGCCATCAAAGGTTTGAGCCAGAGCGAGTCGATGTATCGCCTCGCCCATTATCTTGCAGTGATCGAAGCTGAGGCGCCTTGTATCGCTTGGTACGAGAGAGTGCCTTCCTTTTCCAACATAGCCGATCCCCCTTCACGAGGTGAGGGGCACAGCATCCTCAGCTTGGTAGGCGCCAAGGTCGTGGAAGCTTTCATCCATGATGAAAGCTCAAACCAGAGATTCCTTCATCAGGGGTTCGCGTGATGTCGGGGGCATTCAGGACGCTGCTCCCTTGATCTTGGAAATCTCAGCTTGCCAAACCCGAGATGCTTGATCATCGGTTTGGCCGGAGCTGTGGGGGCTCCTGAATCAGAATTCACCCTTGATCACCGTGCGAATAAAAAGAGTGTGGCGCGAGAGTTCTGTGAATCCTCATTTAACTTACATTGTGAGGATCTCTGATACAATATATCTTTTACTGATTGATCTTGCCATATTCCGAGATGGATTGATTTTTATATGATTGGCATCGCTTTGATACGTGATATCTGATATCACTCGACCTTTGCGAAACATCAGGTTTTTGAAAGAAGAACATTTTCTGCTTGCAGACTTTTCTTTCTTTTAAAAACCTGACAGGCAGCAGAGCTGCCGTGTTTTGCATGTGAGTTTTTGAAGAACATTTCTTGCATGAGAACTTTCATTGTCTTTGAATAAGCAGTTCGGATACCTTTGGCTTTCCCGCGAGTCTGCTCAAAGAGAGAGGCAAGAAATTTTTCTTTCCCACCCTCCCACCCAATGCGGACGGGGGGGCATTCAGGACGCTGCTCCCTTGATCTTGGAAATCTCAGCTTGCCAAACCCGAGATGCTTGATCATCGGTTTGGCCGGAGCTGTGGGGGCTCCTGAATCAGAATTCACCCTTGATCACCGTGCGAATAAAAAGAGTGCGGCGCGAGAGTTCTGTGAATCCTCATTTAACTTACATTGTGAGGATCTCTGATACAATATATCTTTTACTGATTGATCTTGCCATATTCCGAGATGGATTGATTTTTATATGATTGGCATCGCTTTGATACGTGATATCTGATATCACTCGACCTTTGCGAAACATCAGGTTTTTGAAAGAAACCTCCGGCTCCGATTGAAACGGGTGCCCATGCTGACCTGGTGTGTCCTGTCTGTAACTACCAGGCTGCTGACACCACGGCCTTGAGGTACCATATGACCTCGATCCACGGCCTTTCTGAGAGGGAGCTTGCCATGGCCACAGCTGCACCGTTCAAGTTCGAAGCACATTCGTACGCGGGCATGCCCACTTGCAAACACTGTCGTAAGTCCTTCTCTGGCATACCTCAGTTTCGTAAACATATAGAGGCCCAAGCATGCCCTGTCCTGCACGGATACACGAACAATAGCAGGGATTACGGACAGCATCCGCCGCTCCCGAAAGAAGCGAGCACAGAAAGCACTCCGCTTAGGGACAGGCCGAGCACGCTCCAACATCTCAGCGAGGGGGGCTGGTTGCAATTGGCTCAATCCCCAGGATTTCGAGAAGTCGCACTGGCACACTGCCCGCTTTGTCACCTTTGGGTGGCCAACAGTAGCGGTCAAGTTAAGAAGCATATGCGCACAAAACATGGGGACCAACAGGACATGATTCAAGAGGTCATTGAAGTCTGTCGTAAGTCGTCTTACTTTATCCAATCCCCGTGCCAATTGTGTGGCATCGCTTGGAAGGGGCCGCGAATCCGTCACCGAGAGGCCTGTACTGTGCTATTTGCTGCGCGGCTGCTGGCTGCTCACCACGGCTATGTTTTCCGAGATGAGCATGGAACCCGAGCCATCGCCTCTGATGGAGTTCGAGTCGGTGTTCAACCAACCGCTGCCGAGCCCGTTCCCGTCCTTCCGCCAACCGCCGCCGATCCACCCGTTTTCACCAAAGCGAAGCGGAGCCCCGCTCAACCAAAGTCGAGGCCAAAAGCATCAAGGCAAGGGTCAGGGCGGACAGTGGGGCAAGGGACAAAGCAAGGGCAAAGGCAAGGGCAAGAGCACATATCAACAGCCCTGGCCCTGGCCGTCGACTCAGGATCCCGCGAGCTACCAGGGCTATCAGGGCTACCAGGGCTACTCAGAGATGTATGTGACGCCACAGGAGATCCAGCTGCTCCGGCAGCTGCTGGTGCGACACGAATGGGAGTTGGCGGCCCTTCGTGTGGATCGAGGATTCGTTCTCCACATGCGATCGGGTCCCGACGGCATCCTGAGGGAGGTGTTTCAAGCGAGCCGTCTCTGGAACGAGGCCAAGACGCAAGGCACCCTTCAGAATCTCACATTGCGCCAAGCCTTGCTCATGAAAGTGTTTACCGTTCTGAAGGACCGCATGGAGCACCTAAACGAAGGCCACATAGCGACGGCCCGCAAGCACGGATGGCTCAGCCGAGACAGCATGCAGTGGCAATATCTGAAGTGGTCGCAGCGCCAAGAATGCCTTATTCCGGAGGATCCGGTCCGCCAGGTACCACACGCCTCCCTGGTTCAGCACATCACCTCGATCCTCCAGGCCCTGAACATGGACCACATGATCCACCGCTTTGCAGCGACCCGGAAGCTGACCGAGAATGTCGAGAACACGATGCCCTTCCTGCTGCAAATCTCGCTCCAAGGGCAGACAGCACACCAACTATTCCAAGCTCTTCAGGACCTGTGTGGAGCAGGATGCCTTCAGCTCATCGGCATGACAATGCGTCGCGAGCGTCTGGAGTTGCAGCCGCTAGCCAAAAAGTTGAACTGGTGAGCTTGACAGGGCAGGGTGTAGGAGGCAGCTCCTCCTCGGCGGACTCGGGTGGGCGCCACACTCAGTTTGAAGCTGATGCCACGCGATCCAAAATCCGAGCATGGAAACTCCTTAATCAAGGTCGCAATAGCTGTTATGCCAACACCTTACTTTCGAGCCTTGTGTGGAGTGAAACCTTCCTCGGATGCCAGCTCTTCGAAGGTCCTCTTGGATCCTCTTTGCGATCCCTGATTCAGGCTGGTCGCACTGTTGACATTTGGTCCGTGCTTCCGTGGATTAATGCAACCCGCTCCTGGCGGGCGCCTAGGCAACAACACGACATTGCAGAGTTCCTACTCTACATGCGTCCTCAGCTCAATGCATCGTTGATCGATGGTTCGTGGGGGGCTGCGGGGTCCGCGCCTCATCGTGGCTTGGAGGTTGTGGATGATGGCCACACGTGGCCTATGCTGCTAGCAAACAGGCCCGCCTCAGCCGCTGATGATCCCACACCGTGTTCGGAGTGCTGCTTGCAAGACTTGCTATCGTGCTGGCATCAACAGGCGGAACCACAGGCTCTCCTGAAGCCGCCAAAGTTTTGTGCGATTCAAGTAGGCCGTTTTGACAGCACGAATGATGGAGCTTGCATTAAGACCGACTTCAAGCTTTGCCTGGAGCCCTTAGTGCACATTCCTGCTTTTCGCGACAATCTACAAGATGTGTACTTCGTTAAGTACTTTGTGAGAGCTTGTGCAGTTCATCACGGTCCTACACCCGACAGCGGTCACTATCGCTCAATTTTGATGCCACCGAATGGCGTGCTTGCGCAGTCCTTCTACTTCTACACTGATGATAACGCCACGGCTCGCAAAGTAAAGTCCTCGGAGCTTGTGGGGATCCAGCAAAACGCATATATCATTTTCTTGCAGCGCGCCGACTGAAAACCAGTCACGCTTTTTGCTTAGTTGTGGAGTTGCTGTTACACAAACGTTGCTTCTCCTTTAGTCTTCACTTGTCAAACTAGTTGTACAGTCTTAGTTGTCGGACCTGCTTGGCTGTACGCAGCGGGGTCCTTAGCCTTTGGGAAGATCCAACAATGATCTGCAGCCCAGTAGCTGCCGCGGCATTAGAGTAATACACTCTGATACCGATGCCCTTCGCTTAATCGCTCTCGAGCTATTGCGCATCAAAGTCAAAAAAAGTTTTATTCAGGATAGGGTGCATCAGAACGAGTTGGTTATTAACGGGGTTGCCGGAGAAGAGAACGTCAGTGATCTCCTCACCAAGAACCTCAACAGGCCCCAGACCTCGAAACACACAACGACCTTAGGATTGGAAGACGTCCACCAGGTTAACCTTTGTGCCGTGCCGGTGGTTCGCTCGTGTGTGTTCCTTACAGGACTGTTGAATTCAATCTTTGACAACACTGAACTTGAGTGGGAAAGGTTCTTGGGCCTCTGTGAGCTCCCAACCTCGTACGGAACCATGTTCATTGAGTTTTGTACCGATCCGCAATCTAGCTTTGTGACCACGGGGTGTGACTACTCTGTCTTTGTTCTGCCGGTGACTGTGGAAGTAGATGGGACTTCACCTGAGACCGTGGAGCGGCTCATGTCAGCCATGGATGTTGCCAGGAGCTGGGGAATGAAGGTTGTTCTTTGGAGCAGCACGCCTTGTACCGGGGGTAGCCCTTGGCAAAGAAAACACTTGCACCACAACCCCCAACACCAAGAGCACTTGCAGGCCCTGTTCACAGTGCACAGAAAGCTTTGGAAATCGTGGTTGAAACTGAACACCCACCCACAAGTAAGTGTCTGGGTGATCGAGTGGCCACAGAGATGCAGCTATTGGGGCTGGCAATCTACGAAGAGCTTCCTGCGGAGCAGAAGCCACCACGAAGGGCTTGTGCATGGGTGCATGGCAGGCATGGTAGGTCAAGATAATCTTTTGGTGAAGAAAACATGGAAGCTTGTTTCTAACGATGCGGATTTTATTCAACACATGTCTCGAAACTTTGCATGTGATGGTAGCCACGATCATTCACAAACGTTTGACCTTAAAGCTACACAACACTATCCGAGAGCCTTCGCAGAGACTGCTTTGGCCACGCTACGACTCGGATGAATTCACAAGCCGGCAGGTACGCTTGAAGAGCTGTGCCTCGGGGTCTTTTAGGACCGCCTCTGCTCCTGGGCGCACAGACTGAGGAACGAACGCACAGGACTTTGTCTGTGGCGTGGTCTTCGAAAGGAGGACAGGACCGGGTCTAGGAACCTTACGGTCAAGAGGGGGAGTTGATTTGTGTGACCCCCGTAGCTGGCTCAAGGCTGTGAGTGCTCAAACCTGCAGTGCCGTCGTGGCCGCCCAGCCTCGAGTCCGTAGCTAGTGCTTTGGCTCCGTAACAGTCTCAAACCCAACCATTGCTTTTCCTGCCCCTGTGGGCTCGGCGCGTGGGAGGGGTAGTGGCAGTTCCGACCGACGGTCGAGGGCAGTAGTTTAGCGCAATAGCACATCCTTGCCGTCCTTGCACTACTCCTGTTGTACACTTCACCAGGTTCTTGGTCGCTGGAAGTTTTGCTTGGACGAAGACAGTTGTCGAGGTGCCCTGACCTTGCCTTCGTGCTGCACCTTCGGCTCCTCGCCTTTGTGGCTGAGGCACTAGTCCGTTTTTCCTCCCTTCACTGTGGTGGACGGTGTCTTCAAAGGTGAGGTTCCTCTTGAGCTGGTTGAACTGGTCTTCTCCCGCCCCAGACGCAGGGCCCCTTTGTGGATCTGACCGTGGAGAGCGGCAGATTTGCCTTCGCAAGCTGTGCCGGGAGCACCAGTGTTCTTAGGGCAACCACTTTTTAGTCGTAAGCGTCCCTCGAGGTGCTACAGGCTCTCCTTCGGGTTGCCTCGGGACGAGACAGTGGTTCCTCCCAGTCTCCTGCAGTACCATACTGCAAGCCCCTTCCCTCCCTCGCCTACTGGGTTGAGGTGGCGTTGCGCTGCCTGCCGCCGTTGGGGTTTAGGATAGGTTAGGGAGGATTCTTTCTCGCTTGGCGCCTCCGTGCCGCCGGGCTCCCACTCAGCTTTTCTGGCCTGTGATGCAGTGTCGTCTCTCCCCTGGCGTAACTCTCGCAGCTTTTGCGACACTTCGCCTATACTGCTGGCCTGGAGCTGTTTTGGCTTTTGTTGCTTTAGGCAAAATTTGCTCGCTTTTGCCTGTTTTGCGGAGAAGGTCCCGCTGCAACTCAAGGGGTTCCTTTGTTATTCACTTCGTTTGGTGCCAGTCGTGCGTCGCGTGTTATGGCCTTCACTTGAGCATGGGCGCCAAGGCCAGGACCCTCACTCAGCCTGCTTTTGCCCGGCGGGATTCGGGTGCGAGCTCTGTATACCCCGCCGCACAAGGTTTTATCCTTGCACGCCTGAGTTTGGTGTTGGCAGTCATACTGTTCTCCGTGGGCTGAGCAGTCCCTGGCTTTCCTCCCTGCAGCACCTTTGGCTTCCTGGCCCCGTTCTTTTTGTTTACCTGCCTTGGGTTTTGGGTTGCAGGCCCTGTTCCTCCCTCCTGGGTTTCTCAGGGGCAGGTCTCTTTTCTGCCCGTCCTCTTCCATTGCGGCTGAGTGGCACAGCGTTGTTCCCTGCGCTTGAGAATTGAAGGGAAAGCGTCGTTCCCTGCGCCTCGTTGAGGGGAATGCGTGGGCCCCGCGCTTAAGTCCAAATTGAGGGGCTGCAGCTCTGTTGCTGTGGCTGCAGATGGGCAGTTGGCAGCTCGTCTCGGCTTGCTTGCGCTTGCAGATGAGCCTTCAGGTTTGGTTGTTTTCTTTAGGCCCTTTTGACCCTTCCGTTTCCTCCCTCGGGCCAAGGGAGTCGCGCACCTTCGGTCTCTTTTCGGCCAGCAATGCCCACTCAACCTGCCTGTGTGCTTGGTGGACCGTGGTGTTGTGCAGGCCAGTGGCAGTGTAGCTGAGGTTGCCCCTGTCCTTCGCCCCTGGGCCCAGCCCTCCTCGCTTCTGGCTAAGGTTCACCTCGTACTTTCTCTTCTCCCCGCCGTTCTCTTTCCTAAGGGCGTTTGGGTGCGATTGGTGGGGTTTAGGATACTCTTTACGAGCCCCTGGAGGTTCCTCTCCAGCCGCTCCCTCAGGGTCCCCTCTCTTGAGGTTGGCTTCGCCCAGGCTAAGGGCAGCTGCTCTGGCTCCTCACCTCTGGGTTGAGGCTCCTCACCTTCCTGGTTGAGGTTCGTCACTTTCTGAGGCTTTCGAGCCGGGGCACAAAGTTTTCACCCCCTCTGAGGCTACAGAAGCCAGGACCCCGTTTTTACCCTGGGACTTGCCGAAGGCATCCCAAAGGTGGTACTGAAACCCTGTACAGAGGTAGGGCCTCCGCCCCTCGCCTTACTGGCCGAGGTTGCCGTAGCCCTTCACCCAATAGGGGTCTGAGGTACTCACCCTTCTGCATGGAATTCACGTGTTGAGACCTCGTCTACGACGGCCTCCGCGCTCGGCGAATGATTTGTGTGACCTCCTAAGGTTCCCAGTTGTTGATTTGAAGCACTTACACTTGCTTTGGAAAATCTTGCACAGCCTTGTTTTGCATGTCATGTGAGTACGATTTGTTTTGGCATGGTGAAAGCTTGGAACGAAACCATTTCGCATGTTTTCGAAACCTTGTTTTTGTCAGTCTGTTGGTCGGTCGGTCGGTCCGCCTGTCGGTCGTCCCGCCCGAACCTCAGAGTGAGCTTTGCGGACGCTTGGAGTGTTTGTGAAGAGTCTCAAGCCTGTTTGCTTTCGCCAGAGCTACAGCGTGATGCCTAAGAGGCATCAGGAGCCAGTTCTAGTGTTTAGAGAGCTGAAGCCCAAGTTCGCTGTTAGTGCTCACGAGCTGTGAAGTGTTTGAAGTCCAGAGAGCTGTGTACTAAAGCCTCAAGCCGTGCCGGGCTTGGCTCAAGACTCGGACTGCTGAAGAACAGCAGAGTGAAAAAGTGTGGAGCGTGCCCGCTCTGTCTGAGTGCTGTGTGTGAGAGGCCCAGAGGCCCCGAAGGTTCCCTAGAGGTCCCTCGGAAACTAACGACGTACTTCCCCTGATATCCTTCCAGGCGCATGCAGCACGCGCTCTCGGGCTTTTTGCACCTTTGTGACCTCCGGGAATGCATTGTGAACTATCAGGGAGCAAAATACTTTGTTCCCTTTTCTGGCATAGTGCGAGTAGGCAACATGCTTTGCCCGCGCCCAGGGCGTCTTGCTCCAGCCGCAATTGCCGTGGACTTCTGCACCAGTTCTTCTCTAACAGCAAAGCGCTACTGTGCAAGCTCAATCGCCCGTTGGCAGTTGGAGCAAAAACTTGCACCGGGCGGAATTGTTTCACCAGTTCTTTAAGCTCAGCTTTTATGTCTGATTTGTGCGCCGGAATGGTCTTCCAAAACTCCAACAACAAGCTTGGTTGGGCCAAGTGGGTTTTGCTCTTTCTTACACGTCTGCCAACCATTGGCAAGACTCTGTGGGCTGTTCTTCCGACTGTACATCGAGCCAAGCGAATAGACACCCACGAGTAGCTGCAGCTGCCAGCCAGTAAGCAACTGCTGGTCTAAGGTTCCGAGATTACTTCCGGCTTGCCAGGCTGGCTCTTGCCTTTACCTGTGTCTTCTTTGCACTGCTTTCCTTTCTTTTTCTTTCTTCTTGCCTTCACTGTCCTTTCTTTTCTTTTTTGCTCCTCTGGTTGTTAGGCCTTGTACTCCAAGAGGTATTGCAAGGACAACTTATGGGGCTGATCAGCTACCGCAAGACACGCGGAAGACCGGGTTTGCGACGCACTTCGCACCACATGCTGGCACTGCATGGTAGTTCCACGTACATTAAGCGCAGGCCATTTTGTTTAAGCCATTGGTGCAGCCTAGCTGTAAGTCCAGCTTTCCAGAAAGGGAAATTGCAAGAGCTAGGCCAAGTGAGCACAGAGTCTGGCAGCTTTCCAGCTTTCTTTAAGTGGTTGCAAGGGTTAGAGTTAAACGGAGCCTTCTTTCATTCCAACTGTACGTGCGGCAGGCCGGAAACGGCAATCTTAGTTTTGTAAGCGGAAGTTGGCACAGTGGCTTTATGGAAAAATACTGGTCTCAGAGGGGGAGTTGGAACCCAGGTTAAACCTGGGTTCCAAACTGTTTGTTTCTTCAAGAGCAGGTTTGGAAACCTGGTGAACCTGGGTCCGGAACCTGGGTTTGAACAACTATTTTGAAGACGGAGTTGTTCAAACCCAGGTTTGAACCTGGGTTCGGAACCCAGGTTCGAACCCAGGTTTGAATCTAAGTTGAAAGTCAGACCAGAGGGTATGCAATTAATATGGAGTTGGACCAGACGGAAGCACGAAAACTGGTATTTAAGGCCACGCCCCTAGCTCGGAATAGTTTTATTGGCATTTAATTGCTTCTGTTTGTAGTTCGCCGTGCAAGATTAGCTGCACTTTAAGGTATTTGGAATATTTTGTAACAGCGCAACAGGCGACGGAGCTCCAGGCTTGTCTTAGAGCGGAGCGTGCCTGGTAAGAAAGTGGAATTCCAATCGGTCAATTCCACCATAACATTTAATATGCGTTAAAAGATCTTTTTCTGCCATTGCCGGCGGTTGTTGGCTGTGGACTTGTGGATTGTTTAACGGTAGAACGGCGGTCTAAGCTTTAACTTGGGCTCCACCAATTGTCTTGGATGTGCATTGGTTGCAAAGGCATTGTAGCTTTTCTAAACGGCCAACACCGGAAAGGATTGTTGACCGGCTAATTCTGCTTTATCAATGGCAAATGCTTGAACCTTGCCTTGGTCGCCTTTACGCGGCGCTTCGGATCCATACCCAATAACTGCCATTCAACATCCGCATTCCAATCTTCTGCTGCCAGCAACTGCCTTCTTACTATGTCCAATGGAAAGTTGGCGGCCGACACGCCTGCGCGGCGGGCGCAGCGAATTGCAGCCGATGCAATGGCACCCATCAATCGGGCGTCTACTTTGTCAGACTTTCCAGGCAAGCCTCCAACATTGTGCAGAGAGGCCTGGTGGTTGAATGGTTTTGCGTTCTTCTGGTTCTGGCTGACAATGTGTGCGGTCACCGCATTGCGGTACAAGCCGGGCGGAAAATTACCGTTGTCACGCCAACTACCAGGGTTTTTAAACTTCTGAAGCACGGTTTGGAACTGAGCAATCCACGACCCGCCAATGCAGATACCGGCGCCGCGCACCGAGTGGTGGATGAGGGTACGTCATTCTTGGATTTTATTGCGCAGCGGTTGCCCGATCTCCCTTCCCCGGAATTGTTGACAACTGAGGCACAAGCCAAATCCCCTTTTCGAGTTCTTCTACAATTACAGAATCAATTAGAAGCTTTCATTGACCTCTTTACCACTGCGGTGTGTGCCGGTACCACGGGGGCGGTGGATGTCTGACTGGTTAACAACGCTGGCAGGTTTACCATAAAGGAGGAGGATGCACACCAACGGCTTACTGCCGGTAGCACGCGGCCTACGGGCCCACTGATCATTGCGGCTCTCTTCCATTGGTGGGGCATTGTTGCGGCCTTAGAGCTCCACGCATCGCTCCACCAAACCTTCATTAGTTGGAAGGCTCTCTACCAGACCTACGGTCTTGCACGGTTGGGGGCGCAATGTCCGCCACGCAAGGACGATGATACAGCCACTAAATTTTACCAGCATTGGTCTGTCAACTGTGTGCCGCCACTCTGTAATGCATGCGCACTGGTTGCCACCAGTGGCTTGCCGGGCTACCCTGCACAGTTGCTTCTGCAAGGCGTGGAATTTGAGCACAGCGGCCCCGCTGGTCAGCCCGTTTGAGTGCGTCCATTCTGCCCTGTGCTCGACACCAACAACCCCATCTGTGGATTGCTGGAGTTTACAAACCCGCCACGCTTTAGCCTTACCGCCTTCGTGCCCACAAAGGGCTAGCCTCGAAACCGCCCAAGCGCGTTTATGCTGCCTTCCGTTCCACGCATCATCGGTCTTTACTCGGGGCACACATTGCGATTGACACACATTGCTTCTAACACAGTTAACACGGTGGTGCTGGGAAGGCTCCAACACTTCTTGTCGACGCAGCTACAAAAATTTGGCCTGCCGCTCTTCTCCCATCGTCTGCCACCACCAGTTTGCCCCGTGCTCTCTACAAGACTGATGGCTCTGCCTCACCCGATCCAGCGGACGGCGTGCCTACTTACAAGGACCCCGGCCTAACAGCCGAGCTCCGCAGCCAAAGTTGCGCCGCTTACGTCCCCAAAGCCCGCGACACGGCCTGGAGCCAGCGCGTGGCTACTTTGCTCGAGGCTGTCAACGTTCCGCCTGATCGTCTGGTGCCAGGGGTAGAGGCAATCCCCAGTAAGACTGTTCCACCCGAGGATGAGGACGACTTCGGCGAACAACATGCAATCCTGCGCACCTTTCAGGCTACGGGCAGACGACAGCGGCTCATCGAGGGCCCGGCTTGTGCAACGACTCTTCGGGAACTTCTCCCCTGCAGAGAAGATTGCCTCTCCCTCCTGTCCCTCCCCCTCTTGCTGCCAGCATGCGAAGTGAAGATCAGCCCTCAGAATTTCGGCGCGCGCGTGGTGGACTTTGCCGATCGCGCACTCATGCTACGACACTGCACGCCCAGTGAGGCGTTTCGAGTGTGCTTCACACCCATTTTGGCAGTTTCAATTGCTCTTGCTCAGTTCTGCGACCCGGTGCTACGGCTGCCTGAAGGTCGAGTAATTGATCTTTCGTGGTATGAGTTAGCGCGTCCGGAGATATGGTGGTGGTTGTTATTGGACGAACTAGATGGACTCCGTTTCTCCCTCCCCAATGCCAAAGCGGGTATCAAGTCGCCGGTTCGCGATGGTAGCCTTATCCAAATGTCTCTCGCACCTCGGAGAGATCCCGCCGAGGCCGGCAGACGCCACCGCAGCACCGGCTCCAATGCCCGGCGACCCGCGGCGACGGGCGGATCGCATACTGATCCGCAGCAAGGCACGCCTAATGTATTCAAGGCAATCGCTTGCTTGAAACACTCTAATTTCCTCAAGGTAAATGTCCTAAATACCGCACCACACAATGAAGTGCAGATACGTTCTTTAGGAAGATGTCAAGGCTGAGCCAGATGCACACCCAGAAGGCGGACCGGTCATCCTCAACAGAAATCCAACTACGAGCTTTTTAACCGCAACAACTTTAATATACGCTATTGGAGCTGGAATTACCGCGGCTGCTGGCACCAGACTTGCCCTCCAATTGATACTCATAAAGGGGTTTAAATTCTACTCATTCCAATTACAAGACATGGATGCCCTGTATTGTTATTTCTTGTCACTACCTCCCTGTGTCAGGATTGGGTAATTTGCGCGCTCCTCCACTGTGGTGTTTTGCTCCCTGTGCAGCTCGTTTTCTATCTAGCCAGGGCTCTGACCGATGACCCTGAGGCGGCTCCCTACTTGCAGCTTGTGCGTGTTGCACTAGTCGAGCTTAATGGCCTGCAGTTTGTCGAACTCCGAGTCAAGGCGGAGGTCCCGACCTCTTTGGTTGGCCAACCCCAAATCGCGATTGCTGCCCGCATGATGGAAGGCTTTCATCGTGGACTTCTCCTTGCCCGCCGCGGCGATTTTGATCCGCAGATGTTTTCCTACCCCGGAATCTGTAAGGGCACGTTTCGCCTCCTGCTTCCTCTGGATGATGCCTCCCTGGGATTGCGAGCGCAGCCCGTTCCCCTCCAGTCTGCTGGACTTTTGCACGCCGCATTGTGTCGTCTCCGCACGGCGGCCACCACCCTGGGTTGGGAGCTCAGTGCCGTTGTTGTGTTCTGGCTACGCGGCCCTCGGAAAATGGACTTCTACTTCCCTGTCCGCCTGTGGCGCCTTGCCCACTTCGATGCACGGGACGTTCGAGCTCAAGTTCTGATCAATCACTTAGTGGCACAGGAAGCTAATCAAGGGGTTCTGCCCAATGGTGACCAACCGTGGTTTCGCCTCGGACACACGCGGGGGCAAGATGAGTGGCGTGCGGCGGCCCATGCTTTCATCGAGCAGGGCGGACTTGGCCCGGGCATCCAAATCCCGTTCATTTCCAACGATCTTATGCCTCACCTTCATGAACCGGACCTGGACACTCTCCAGTACGGTTTGAACCGCCTCAAAGCTTTGTATGGTGCGGGCCAGTTTCAATTGCTTTACCTACTACGGGAATCCCATTTTCCAACAAGTGGCAACGACATGCAGCGTAAGCTTGATGAATGGCCACCTGCTGAGGAGAGCCTCCAGTGACCTTGGACGCATGAAATGCTCAAGGTCCAACCTCTCGACATACGTCGACGGGTCACTCCACTGCCGATGGCCTGGACTTTGGACTTGTGGGTTCGGCGTGTCCGATCGGGACACAACAACACCTCTGGGTCGGTTCGACGGCACCTGGACTCATTAATTCCTCAAGGTCCAACCTTTCGACATACGTCGACGGGTCTTTCCACTTCCGATGGCCTGGACTTGGACTTGTGGACTTTAGTGTGCACGATCGGGACACAACAGGACCTCGGGGTCGTCCGTTGTTCGACGGAACTAGAACGGCGGCCGGAGCCTTGATTTGGGCTCCACTGACGGTCTTGGGCAACTTTGGGCGACGGCCTTCTGTTGTTGTTGAACGATCGCTGAGGACACGTAGCATATGCTGAACGGTTAACCCCGGCAAAGCCTGGGCACCGCAGCTAGCTCCGCTTTCTCCAATTAGGTACCTGTTTCACCGCTGTTTTGTGTTTGTTTGGTGGTTTGTTCGTTTGTAGGGACCGAGTGCTACAGCCGTAGTCGACGAGGCCCATGCAAGCCAAAAAAAAAGCGGAGGTCAACTTGGGCCTGCGAGCAGAGCTGCATCTGTGGTTAAGCACCGTCACGAAGACATGCCTCAGAGCTTCCATGGGAAAGCTGGCAACGAACGGACCCCGCTTCAAGTTAAGCAGAACTGCGCTAACAAAAGAGTATCTCATGTGTTCGCCACCCTATCCCTCTGTAGCTGCAGTCCAAGTGCGCTGGGACTGCGCTTTCTGCATTAGCTGGAATTACAACGACCTCGCATGCACTTCTACGATTGCCAGCCGCAGATGTCAATGTATGCCTCTGGAGCATGTCAGCACTGACAGATTGAAGCCATGTTGAGCCTGTCTGCTGCCTTGAAGTTATGAAGTTATGCAAGCTTATATTGGAACCCCAGGTCCCCTGCCTCGTCACCAAAAACGTCGGACTCTCTCACCGTCTGCTCAGGTGGTGGCAACAGCTTTGCCTTAAGACCTGAACTTTAGATGGAAAAAATTTGCAGCGTCGGAGAGCTCTTGGACACGGGCGCAACTCCACTTCTGCGAGATCCACGAATTGCCCGCCGACCTCTGCAAGACATAGAATCGCAATGAGATTTCTAGCGGGATGTTCAACGGTCTGGAGGGCACGAAGTTGCCTTGACCATGTCGCTGCGCCCTCTGAACTCCAACTGCAACGGATTCTGGCTGACGATAGCTACCTCAGTTGGCCAGACACGAGCTCTGTGTGTATTGCCCGCCGTGCCAACAGACTTGGCACGCAACGACATCTTGTGCCCTGAAGAAAGATGCCTGGGATCAGCTCTTGGCTCGTACATCAAATTTCGAGCACCCAAAAGTATCGAGGTAGCTGAGAAGCGGTCACTACCATCTGGCGGTGCTACGGTCGAAACTGCATGTGGGCCCAAATACCTGCCAACTCAAACTGTTCATACGCTGAACTCAAGCCAGGAAATGCTTCGCCTCGAAGTGACCATTGGTCCACGCAGGCAGAGCTGTCCAGTTGCACCACATTCTGTGCAGAGCTTGCCATCTTGAAGAACCGCGAGTTCGGCGCCAGGCACGCAGGAATAAATTGGCCTGCCTTCTGGAGATATTTCGCCCTCACTGTACACACTCAACCAGTACTCCGTGCTGATGAGAAGCTCAATGACACGACGTTGTTCCGATCTCCAATGTGCCGCCAGAACGGGCGACATGGGCTCACCCCAGCAAAACACATGACGAACAGTGGGAACAGCATGTGGGTTGATGGATTGCAGCACAGATGGGACTGTCCCCAAAACAGTCGCGCCATGCCTTGAAATGGAGTTGGAAAATGGGATTCCCGCAGTAGGTATAGTAATTGAAACTGGCCCGCATCATACAAAGCTTTGAGGCGGTGAAAGCCGTACTGGAGGGTGTCCAGGTCCGGTTTATGAAGGTGTGGCATAAGATCGTTGGAAATGAACGGGATTTGGATGCCCGGGCCAAGTCCGCCCTGCTCGATGAAAGCATGGGCCGCTGCACGCCACTCGTCTTGTCCCCACGTGTGTCCGAGACGAAACCGCGGTTGGTTACCGTCGGGCAGAACCCCCTGATTAGCTTCCTGTGCCACTAAGTGAGTGATCAGAACTTGAGCCCGAACGTCCCGTGCATCGAAGTGGGTATAGCGCCACAGGCGGACAGGGAAGTAGAAGTCCATTTTCCGAGGGCCGCGTAGCCAGAACACAACAACGGCACTGAGCTCCCAACCCCGGGTGGTGGCCGCCGTGCGGAGGCGACACAATGCGGCGTGCAAAAGTCCAGCAGACTGGAGGGAAAGAGCGGGCTGCGCCCGCAATCCCAGGGAGGAACTTAGCCGGAGCGTCTTGTCGCTGGACATGATACGTGCTGTTGCTGCTTCATCATAGGTGGAGGCAACGCAGCCTACTTGCAAGGGACATACGTCGCTTGCCATTTGATCCTGCACTGGCGGCATGGCTGCGCCCATCGGGCCGATGTGGATGGAGAGCCGACGTCCCCATCTACTGGCGTGCGGGCCCTTGGTGGCCGCCTCATGGCCCCCCAGTGCCTATACCCGTCAATGAGCCGACTGGGGAGCGTGTTCGCAGACAGGCGCAAGAGGCACTTCACCGCTTGATATCGCAAGAGGTGTCCTGCGCTGTTGCAGCTGTTCTCGCACGACGGGGTATTCCAATGCAGCTGGCCCTGGCCCGAGTCGAGCAGGACGCTATCGCCTTTCGGCAGTCGGAGCAATACTTGCACCGGCTAATTCTGCTTTGCAAGCGGAAGGGCTGGAGCCCATCAATGGCGTATGCTTGAACCTCGCCTTGGTCGCCTCTACGCGGCTGCTAGCGGATCTTTCAGTCACCAGCGGGGAGCTAGCGGCCGACACGCCTGCGCGGCGGGCGCAGCGAATTGCGGCCGATGGCACCCATCAATCGGGCGTCTACTTCGTCAGGCTCCCCAGGCAAGCATCCGATATTGTACAGAGAGGCCTGGTGGTTGAATGGTTTTGCGTTCTTCTGGTCCTGGCCTACAATGTATGCGGTCACCGCATTGCGGTGCAGGCCGGACGGGAAAATTACCGTTGTCACGCCAACCACCAGGGTCTTTGAACTCCTGAAGCATGGTTTGGGACTGAGCAACCCACGCCCCGCCAATGCAGATACCGGCGCCGCGCACCGGGTGGTTGATGAGGGTACGTCGTTCTCGGATTTCATTTCGCAGCGGTTGCCCGATCTCGCTTCTCCGGGATTGTTGACAACTGAGGCACAAGCTAAATCCCTTTTCGAGTTCTTCTACGGTCACAGAAATGAATTAGGAGCGTTCATTGACCTCTTTACCACTACAGTGTGTGCCGGCACCACGGGGGCGGTGGATATCTGCCTGGTTGACAAAGCCGGCAGGTTCACCATGAAGGGGGAGGATGCACACCAAAGGCTCACGGGCCGGTAGCACGCGGCCTACGGGCCCACTGATCATTGCGGCTCCATCCCATTGGTGGGGCATTGTTGCGGCCTTGGAGCTCCACGCATCGCTCCACCAGACTTTCATCAGTTGGGAGGCTCTCTACCAAACCTACGGTCTTGCACGTTTGGGGGCGCAGCACCCGCCATGAGAGGACGAGGATACGGCCACTGAATTTTACCAGCATTGGTCTGTCAACTGTGTGCCGCCACTCTGTGATGCTTGCGCACTGGTTGCCGCCAGTGGCTTGCCTGGCTACCCTGCACAGTTGCTCCTGCGAGGCATTGAATTTGAGCACAGTGGCCCCGCTGGTCAGCCCATTCGAGTACGCCCATTTTACCCGGTGCTCGACACCAACCCCATCTGTGGATTGCTGGAGTTCACGAACCCGCCACGCTTTAGCCTCCACCGCCTTCGTGCCCACAAGGGGCTGGGCTCGAAGCCGCCCAAGCGCGCTTATGCTGCCTTCCGTTCCACGCATCATCGTCTTCAATCGGGGCACACGTTGCGATTGACACGCAAGCCACCGTGTGTCGGGGCCGGAATGAGGCCGCCGAGGTGCTGGTCGCCTCCGTTCCTGGTGTCTTCTACCTTTATGCCATTGCTTCTGACACAGTTGACACGGTGTTGCTGGGGAAGCTCCAACACTTTCTGTCGACGCAACTGCAAAAATTTGGCCTGCCAGCGGCTCTCCTCCCATCGTCCGCCACCACCAGTTTGCCCCGTGCTCTCTACAATACCGATGGATCTGCCTCACCCGATCCAGCGGACGGCGTGCCTACTCACGAGGATCCCGGCCTAACAGCCGAGCTCCGCAGCCAAAGTTGCGCCGCCGGCATGGAGCCAGCGTGTGGCTACCTTGCTAGATCGATGCAATCCCCAGCAAGAGTGTTCCACCTGAGGAGGAGGATGACTTCGGCGAACAACATGCAATCCTGCGCGCCTTTCAGGCCACGGGCAGACGACAGCGGCTCACCGAGGGCCCTGATAGCGCAACGGCTCTTCGGGAACTTCTCCCCTGCAGAGAAGATTGCCTTTCCCTTCTACCGCTCCCCCTTTCGCTGCCGGCATGTGAAGTGAAGATCAGCCCTCAGAACTTCGGCGCGCGCGTGGTAGACTTTGCCGATCGCGCACTCATGCTGCGACACTGCACGCCCAGTGAGGCTTTTCGGGTGTGCCTCACACCCATTTTGGCAGTTTCCATTGCCCTTGCTCAGTTCTGTGACCCGGTGCTACGGCTGCCAAGGCCGAGTCTTTGATCTTTCGTGGTATGAGTTGGCGCGTCCGGAGATATGGTGGTGGTTGTTGTTGGACGAGCTGGGTGGACTCCGTTTCTGGCTCCCCAATGCCAAAGCGGGTATCAAGTCACCTGTCCGCGATGGTAGCCTCATCCAAATGTCTCTCGCACCTCGGAGAGATCCCGCCGAGGCCGGCAGACGCCACCGTGGCACCGGCTCCAACGCCCGGCGACCCGCGGCGACAGGCGGATCGCACACAGATCCGCAGCAAGGCACGCCACTTCTCCACTGTGGTGTTTTGCTCCGTGTGCAGCTCGTTTTCTATCTAGCCAGGGCCCTGACCGACGAGCCTGAGGCGGCTCCCCTCTTGCAGCTTGTACGTGTTGCACCAGTCGAGCTTAATGGCCTGCAGTTTGTTGAGCTCCGAGTCAAGGCGGAGGTCCCGACCTCTCTGGTTGGCCAACCCCAAATCGCGATTGCTGCCCGCATGATGGAAGGCTTTCATCGTGGACTTCTCCCTGCACGGCGCGGCGATTTCGATCCGCAGATGTTTTCCTACCCCGGCCACTGTAAAGGCACGTTTCGCCTCCTCCTTCCTCTTGATGATGCTTCCCTGGGATTGCGGGCGCAGCCCGCTCTTCCCCTCCAATCTGCTGGACTTTTGCACGCCGCATTGTGTCGTCTCCGCACGGCTGCCACCACCCGGGGTTGGGAGCTCAGTGCCGTTGTTGTGTTCTGGCTACGCGGCCCTCGGAAAATGGACTTCTACTTCCCTGTCCGCCTGTGGCGCTATGCCCACTTCGATGCACGGGACTGTCGGGCCCAAGTTCTGATCAATCACTGTCACTTAGTGGCACAGGAAGCTAATCAGGGGGTTCTGCCCGACGGTAACCAACCGCGGTTTTTCGTCTCGGACACACGTGGGGACAAGACGAGTGGCGTGCAGCGGCCCATGCTTTCATCGAGCAGGGCGGACTTGGCCCTGGCATCCAAATCCCTTTCATTTCCAATGAGCTTATGCCGCACCTTCATGAACCGGACCTGGACACCCTCCAGTACGGCTTTCACCGCCTCAAAGCTTTGTATGATGCGGGCCAGTTTCAATTGCTGTACCTTCTGCGAGAATCCATTTTCCACAAAGTGGCAACGACATGCAGCGCAAGCTTGATGAATGGCCCCCTGCCTAGGAGCGAGGCCCATTGACCTTGGACTCATGGGATGCTCAAGGTCCAACCGTTCGACATACGTCGACGGGTCTCTCCACTGCCGATGGCCTTGGACTTTGGACTTGTGGATTTTGGCGTGCGCGATCGGGACACAACAGGACCTCGGGGTCGACCGTTGTTCGACGGAACTAGAACGGCGGCCGGAGCCTTGACTTGGGCTCCACTGACGGTCTTGGGCAACTTTGGGCGACGGCCCTCTGTTGTCGTAGAACGATCGCTGAGGACCCGTAGCAAGTGCTGAACGGTTAACCCCGGCAAAGCCTGGGCACCGCAGCTAGCTCCGCTCTCTCTAATTATAACAAACATTTCGCTTAGGAGTGTGTTGCCCTGTAATTCTGTAGATGAGCTGTTTGCCACATGATTTTGTATAGTATGGAACAAATGTTCCACTGCGGTGTTTAGGCTCAAGGGACGCACCCAAGACAGCCGTGCGCCCGAGGAAAAGTGAAGTGCGAATATCTGTGTGAAGTGAAAGGGTCCGGAACGTACCCGTAAAGCGTTTTATGGTAGCGGAGCTGAAGGCCAGGACCTTCGGTTAAAGAAGAGCCCAATACAAGGAGAAAAGAGCCTTGGGCCCCAGTGTCACGGAAAGTGAAAAATAGGAAAGTTGAATGGCCACGCCAAGTCCAGCCGGAGACGCGGATTTGCCTGTGTCCCCTGGTCACGGTGGTCAAGGAGGAGACACACCAAGTGATACGCCAATGGCGATGCCTGCACCAGAAGGAGTTGCAGGAGGATCCCTTCAGGCCCTGATAGGGAACCTGTCGGCAGCAGCGCAAGCTTTGGCTAGTGCTGCAGGTACAGGAAGTACAAGGAGTTACGACTCTGCAGCTAAGCTGGTGAAGAGTCCGGATGTGTTCGCTCCAAAGAGTTTAGAGGAGGAAGTCTCACAGTGGCCCGACTGGAGTTTCAGTTTCAAAGTGTTTGTGGGCTTCATTGATCCCACCTATGCAGAAGAGTTGAAGAAAGTGGAGCTGGCACCACCAAAGCCAGCAGAGTATACAGTTGGTGAAAGAGAAAGAAGTACAAAGCTGTATGCGATTTTGGCCTCGTATCTTAGGAGCAGGCCATTGAAGTTATTGAAGTCAGAAGGAAGTCCAGATGGATATTCTGTATGGAGGAGACTGTTTGAAGAGTTGGAGCCGTCAAGCCAGACAAGAGGGCTGGCAATGGCTCAAGCTCTAGTGAGCTTTCCCCAGATGACGAAGGGGACTTCTATCTTAGACTATCTGCTTACCTACGAAAAACTGGTTGCGGAATACGAAAAACTGTCCGAAGGAAAACCCTACGATGAGAATTTGAAAATCGGAACAGTACTCAAAGGTTTGCCAAATGAGTTGAGGAAGCATATCCTGATAGGATTGACCCCTACGACGAAGTACGCAGACATCAGGAAGAAGTTGCTTGAGTATGAAAGGAGTACCCAATCGTGGAATGCGGAGAACATTTTGCAGTCTTTCAACATGGAAAGCGCAACGAAGAGTACACCCTACAATGGGCCACAACCAATGGATGTTGATCGAGTGAAAGGAAAAGGAAAAGACAAAGGGAAAGGATACGACAACAAAGGAAAAGGAGGAAAAGGAAAAGGATACGACAACAAAGGAAAAGGAAAAGGAAAAGGATACGACAACAAAGGAAAAGGAAAAGGTGGTTATAGAAATGCACGAGCAGTGGACGCTGGTGGCTACGGGAAAGGGAAGTTCACAGGAGAGTGCCACATATGCGGAAAGACAGGACACAAAGCAGCTGATTGCTGGCGCAATCAAGGAAAAGGAAAAGGAGGAAAAGGCAAAGTGAGACAGGTAGAAGAGGAAGGAACCCATCAAGGAGATCACGAGAAGAGTTCCTCTAGCAATGCCCCTCCTGCGAAGAATGAGACTGGTCAAGTGAGGCAGATCACAGCTGAAGCAGCGCGACAAGCGAGAAGAGTAGAGATGACGCAAGCGTGGAACGATGAGGATGAAGAGCTCAACTTTGTGAGGTTGTGTCAGGAGTTTGAAGAGCTAGTGGAAGGAGAACTGAGAAGAGTTGAGGAGTTTGATATCTCTTCGAATGATGAGGAAGAAGAAAGCGAGGAGGAACCGACTGATGGTTTGATGGAGTGGTACCAAGGATGGTGGTTCTTGGAAACAGAAGTTGAAAGAAGTGTGAGAATGGTTTCTGAAGGAGATGAAGTGAGAAGAACAGCAAGAGAAGTGGATGCATGTGAGGTAGTGCTCGACAGTGGAGCTGACTGCCATGTGTTGCCTATGGATTGGGCAGAAGAAGTCGGAGAAACTTCGAACTTTGAGTACCATCTGAAAGATGCGCAAGGGAAAGTGATCCCAACGCTGCCTGTGAGGCAGAATGTGACGTTTGTTTTCACGAAGGAGTCTGGAAAGAAGTTGAAGATCACTGACAGTGCTGTTTGCGGCAATGTCACCCAACCTTTGTTTGCGGTAGGAAAGATGTGGAAGCTAGGTTGGGGTACGGTGAATGAAGATGGAAGATTGTGGTTGAAGAAAGGAAGTGTTCGGATACCGATATACTTCAAAAGGAATTCCTCAATGGCGAGGATGTGTATACGGAGACTTGAAGGAGAAGAGATGACGGTGCAGCCTGTGAGGCTGGAGCGAGAACTGAAGAATGAGTTGAAGAGCAAAGAAGATGAAGATGGTTGGTTTGTGCTAAATGACGGCACGCCTGCAAGGTTTGATTGGTTTATGGGGAAGACGTTTGACCCAACGGGTCAGTTCCCTAACAGACTCTATGAGGGAGCAGGAGATGAAGGCGATTATTTTCCTTATAGGACAACCTTGCTAGGAAAGATGAAAAGAAGTGGAGAAAGAGTGTTGAATGAAGTGGATTGGAAGAGTATGGATTTCTTTGAGTGTACGGAGATCTGGAAGGATCGCGAAAGAGTGCAACTTGGGGCGAGTCCTCAAGCAAGGTTTGAGGTGATGGTCACCTTGTTGGAAAAGGGATTGAAGGAACCGAGTGACTATGGGTTGCTCACGAACTTGGAAGAGCTTGAAAGAGAACTGGCACAAGAAGGAGTGCCAATGGAGGTCACAGGAACCTCCTCAAGTTCGAAAGACAAAAAGGAAAGTGAGAAAGAGGAACCGAAGAGAGGAGTTCCAGTGATTGGTGAAGATGAGGAAGAAGTAATGGTGATTGGACCAATGAAGTTGACGCGCCAGAGTGAGTTGAAGGAGATGGAAGCGGCGTGCAAGTATCTGCATATCTCGAAGAATGGATCGAAAGAGATTTTGTGGAAAAGATTGAAGAAAGAGGTTGCGCTGAGCAAAGTGAAAGCGCAAGCCCAAATCTCTGAAGATATCAGAAAGGAGTTTGAGAGAGAGCCAATTCCAGAGGCTCTGCCGGCTTTGCCGAGCCCAGAAGAGATTGAAGCGCATGAGCTGACGCATTTGCCAAGAGCGCCCTGGTGTGAAGCATGCCAGGCCTCAAAGAGTAGAGAAGACAACTTCGACGAAACAAAAGAGAAGGCGCAACGGCCCGTGTTTAGCTTAGCTTGGACTTTATGTTCACAGGAACACAAGGAGATGAAAAGGAGAGAGATCCGCTTGCTATTCAGCTTGCTGGAGTTGACAACGACACGAAATTCCTGATAGCTATTGCGGTGCCAACGAAAGGAGGAGATGCGGTGATAAACCACGCAGTGAGTGAAGTGGTAAGAGTGTTAGCCCTTTTGGGTTACGCTGAAGTGGTGATGAGAACGGACACCGAGCCAGTGATGATTGCCATCAGGAGAGGAGTTCAAGTGGCAAGAACGAAACAAGGTTTGAAGACGGAGTTGCAAGATGCCACGCCTGATGAGCATCAAGGGTTGCCTGTTGAAAGGTATATTCAAACGGTAAGGAACCTTGCGAAGACGTTGTTGGCAACGGTGGAGCAACGAAGTGGAACGGCCATCGGATCTGATGTCCCGCTTTATAGCTGGGCATACAGACACGCAGCATGGCTGCACAACAGGTTTCATGTTGGAAGAGATGGCAGAACTGCGTTTGAAGCAACAGTGGACCGAACGTACAAAGGGAAGTTGGCCCCGTTCGGGTCAGCAGTGTTTGGAAAAGCAGTGCCAAAGACCAAGGAGAAAGGAGAACCTTGGGAAAAAGGAGTCTTTCTAGGAAAAGACTATGCGAGCAATTTGAACCTGATTGGAACAGGTCGAGGAGTGATTAAAGCGAGGACAATGAGAAGATGTGCTGAGGCATATCAGCCGGAGCTTTTGCAACTTTCGGTTGGAGCTCCATGGGATCATCAGCTGAAGGCTTTGAGGTTTAAGAAGAAGAGAATTGTGCCTATTGATGATGGGCCAGGACTGCCAAGATTGGCGGTGGAAACAGACAAAAGAGTAGAAGAGGAAAAGAGAAGCGAGCCTTCGCCGCCAAGCGACCGCCAAGGAAGCTCAAGTTCTTCTAGTAAGAGTTCGTCGCTGTCTGGAGCAACACCAGAAGCAATGGACGACGAAAGCGATGACGATGATGACGACGATCCAGGAGAGGTGAGAACAAAGAGAAAAGCTGAAGAGGAACTGGTGCCTGACGAGATGACACTAGAAGAGTTCCAGAGAGAGATTGAGAAAAGGAGCGCAGAAGAAGAAGGAGAAGGTTCACCAAAGAAAGAACCAAGAGTAGACGAAGGAACTGGTGAAGTAGAAGAGAGAGTTGAGAAAGCGCCAAGACTTGGAGGAGAAGCGAGAGGAAGCGCGGCGCGAGTGGAGTATCACATAAGGAGATTTACGAAGAGCGAGGATCCCGAAGAGCATGGAGATGAGTATGTTGATCTCGACGAGACACAGCTGTTTCTTGAAGAAAGTCGAGAGTTCTAGAGCAAGTGGAACGAGAAGGTGTATGAGACAGAAGAGGACCTAACGGTTACTTGGTCTCATGAGTATGATGATGGGCCACCAAAGTTGGAAGCTGAAGATTTGGAAAAGGTGGACCTGAAAGCGGAGAGAACAGAAATCGAGAGACTATTGGAGATGAAAGTTCTCAAAGAAGTGGAACTGGATGAGAATGGAGAGTTGAAGAAAGGACCGAATGGAGAAGAACCAAAGAGACTCAGTACAAAGTACGTGTTGGATTGGAGGCATAGGGACCTCCAATGGAAGAGGCGAGCCCGCCTAGTGGCGCGGGAATACAAGTGGCTGACAGATTACGATCTCTCAGCGCTATACTCACCAACGAGTATTGGTTCGAGCATCAAGCTGTTGTCAGCTTTGTGTGCGAGTTCAAGAGACTACGAGATGATCTCGATAGACATTTCGGACGCGTACCTTCAGGTGCCGCAGAAGGAGTACACGGTTGTGAGTTTAGGAGGAAAGTGGTACCAGCTGCAGTACACCCTGCCGGGACAACGAACAGGAAGCAGTGACTGGTTTGAGCATCTACGTGAAATCCTGGAGAAAGAGAAGATGGTTTCCGATGTGGGATTACCAAGTTTCTTCTACAAGTTTTCGGAGATACCAGGAGAAGGTGGAACGCTGATGAGTACCCATGTGGATGATTTGGAAGTGTTTGGAAAACCAAAAGAGAACCAAGCAGTGGTGGATTTACTGCTGAAGCACAAGCTGAAGATAAAACTGGAAGGTCCAGTGAAGGTTGGAGAAGGAAAGTGTACTTTCTTGAAGAGGACGTTCTTAGGAACGAAAGAAGGAATTGAGATCAGGATGGACGGCAAGTATCTTGAGAAGTTGGAAGAGATTTTAGGTTTGGGAAAAGCCCTGCCAAAGAAGTTGCCGTTTCCAATGGATTACGGAAGATCGTTGAAAGACGACACGCCCTTGGATGCAGATGAACATCATCTGTACAGATCCTGTGTGGGAATCCTATTGTATATGACACCGGAGAGACCTGATTTGGGATTCGCTACGAAGTGGTTGTCTGGGAAGTTGGCAGCGCCAACGCGAGGAGACTTAGCAGTGCTTAGGCACGTGGCAAAGTATGTGAAAGCGACAGCCCACTACGTGATAGAACACAAAGAGGCATATCCTGGAAAGAGTTTTCTGGATCCAAGTGATAAGAGAACTGAGAATGCCTACAAAGATGTTTTTACGGCAAAGAGTTTGATCGAGGTAGTGACCGACGCCGACTGGGCGACCGATCGTGAGAATAGGCAGTCAACGAGCTGCGTGTTGATTTTCGTGAACAGTAACATCGTTTACTTTCACGCGAGAAAGCAAAAAGCGACGGCTTTGAGCAGCTGCGAAAGCGAACTGGTGGCAGCTGTGGAGGTTTGAGTGAAGGAGTTTTTCTACAGAACCTGTTGCACAGAGTTCTAGGGATTAGGCCGGAGATGGTGATTAGGATGGATTCTAGCAGTGCTAGGTCTATTCTTCTGAAGAAAGGCTTAGGAAGAACGAGGCACATTGATGCAGGACTGCTTTGGGTTCAAAGGCTTACTTCGGTAGGTCTTCAAGTGAAAGCGATAGCTGGAAAGGAGAACCCTGCAGATGTAGGGACAAAGGCTTTGTCACGGAACGCTGTTGTGAAGTGTTTGGAGAGAATCGGTGTGAAAACTGGAGAAGAGCGTGAAGAGGTCAGGATAGCAAGTGACTTCAAGATCCCTACGAAGTATCTGAGAAGACTGGTGATGATGATGATGGTGCAGCAATGTGATGGACTAAGAGAACAAAGCAGTAGAAGCAGTGAAGGTGGAAGCTTTGGTTTGGTGATGATGGTGATGATGATGACAATGGTTGTTATCTTGGTTTGCAACGGTAGCCTGTGGAAGAGTCTGGTTGGAAGTGCTGAATGCATGTTTTGTTCCGCCGCTGCCGTTTTTAACTCAAGGAAGGAAGTGAGAAGAAAAGAAGTGAGGAGAAAAGAAGTAGAAAGAAAAAGAGAATTGAAAAGGATGGCCGACGACGCGGCCCTCAAGACAATGATCAAGGACGAATGCCGAAGCATAGAGTCCGTCACCCTCTGCGAAAGAGAGCTCAAAAAGGAGCGCGAGAGGAGGTTAACCCTCGAAGCCCTATGGCCCGAAGTGCAACGCCTCAACCAGCAGTTTGCACCTAAAGAGGCAGCCCCGCCAGAAGTTGCAACGGCGGAGGTTAAAGTGCCTGAAGAGTTCAAGAAGACAGCCGAGGAATTGGCTGTAGAGGCACAGGGCAGCAAAGGAAGTGCCGAGGAAAGCCAGGCACGGGTTATGGAAGATAGAGTAAGTGAACTGAGGCAGAAGGCCTTGGATGCTTCCGAGAGGCGAAGGGCAGAACCGTGCCATGATGCAAGAAATTGCACGAGCACGTGAAGTTCAGATGTTTGTCCTGCAGTGAAAGCTTCCTTGGTGCCGCGTTGCAAATGATGCCGCAGATAAAGCAAAGGAAGCAAAAGAGGAAGAAGAGAAAAAGAAAGAGAAAGAAGAAGAGGAGCATGAAGCCTCTGAGAGCGAAGAGAAAGTGAGCTCTGAGAAAGAAGAGGAGGAGCAAAGCTCCGAAAAGGAGGAAGAGAAAAAGAGAGGCGAGAAGAGAAAGAGAAAAGACTCTGAGTCAAGTGACGATGAGTACAAAGAGATTATGGACAAGCTGGCAAAGAAGTCAGTGCTGGAGGAGGAAAAGAGAGTGCAGGACCTGCTTGGGCAGATGAGGGTTCTGCAGGAGAAAGTGGATGAAAAGAGAAAGAAATTCGCCATTTATGGGGATATGTATACTTACAAACAGAAACAGAAAAAGCTCAAGGAGGACGAGAGAGACAGATTGATTGCAAAAGAGATAGAAGTGAAAGAGGAGCTGAAGCGGGTAGCGGACGAAGCGTTCGTTGCCAAGGAGTCCATAGAGAAACAACTGGACAAGCTGAGAGCCGAAGAAGAGGAACAAGAAATGGAGGCTACATTGATAATGGACGAAGAGTCCGCCCTGCAGAAAGAAATGGACCGATTGAGACCGAAACTCCATGCTGCACTGGAGGAGTTGAAAGCGAAAAGGAAGGAACTACAGGTTCCAGAGGGTGGACTGCTTCAAGGCGAAGCTGAGAAAAAGCTGGAAGAGATGGAGCGCAAGAGGATCAAAGAGATTAAAGAGCTCCAAGAGGAAAAAGAAAGAGAGATTAAAGAAGAGATAGACAAGAAGGAAAAAGAAATCACAGAGCTGAAGGAGGCAAAGGACAGAGAGATTGGAGAACTTAATGAAGAAGTTCGAAAACTGAAGAAGCGCAAAAGCAGTGCTGGGTCAACGCAAAGCCAGCAAAACGAGGAAGCAGAGAAGATGAAAGAGGAGCGCCGGAAAATGCGCGAGACCATAAAGGAACTGGGCAAGAACAACCAGGCCCTCGAAGATGAGCTCCAAGCGCTTAAAGAGGAAGGAAAAATCAACGAGGATCCTGATGCACAAAGCCAGGCAATGGTATGCGCAGTATGTTCGCGTTTCGGACATGGTTCCGAAACGTGCTGGGACGCGGACTACAACTATACTGCCTCAGGGCAGTATGCTCCAAAGATGCAACGAGATGAAATGAGCAAGGAGCAGTTCCAGTCCTGGTACAAGAGAAATGAGTTGATAATCCGAAGGGCATACGCGAACAGGTTGGAGACGAATAAGAAAAAGTACCGCACTGACAATGCGGAAAAGGGCAAAGGAAAGAAGGCCCAGCAAAAGAGCAGCTAAAGGAGAAGAGGAGAAAAGAGAAGAAAGGAAGACCAAACCGGAGGTCTATAAAGAAAAAGGGAAATCTGAAGGCTGTAAAGCCGAGAGGGGGAACTTCGTTCCCAAATGAGGAAAGAGTTTTCTGAAAGCTGTACGACAGCTGCACCACGAGAAGCCGAAGAGTTTCTCTACGAGGAGAGTTTAAAGAGTTTGAAGAGTTTTGTGGCTGCGGCCACCACGAGTTCTTTTGAGGCTGAAAAGCCAAGGAAGTGAACGAGTTTGAGAGCGGCCAGTAGGAGTAGCTCTGTTTCACTCGTCTCACAACACGACAAAACGCAGTGCACAACGAGTGTTTCAAAAGGAGGAGTGAGCGACTGTTTTGGGTTCGTAGCACCTCTAGAAAGGAAAAGGCGAAAAGAGGATGCACGAAGAGAGGGTAACAAACATTTCGCTTAGGAGTGTGTTGCCCTGTAATCCTGTAGATGAGCTGTTTGCCACATGATTTTGTATAGTATGGAACAAATGTTCCACTGTGGTGTTTAGGCTCAAGGGACGCACCCAAGACAGCCGTGCGCCCGAGGAAAAGTGAAGTGCGAATATCTGTGTGAAGTGAAAGGGTCCGGAACGTACCCGTAAAGCGTTTTAAATTAAGTTCCTTGTTTCACCGCTGTTTTTGTTGTTTGGTTGTTTGTTCGTTTGTAGGGACCGAGTGCTACAGCCGTAGTCGACGAGGCCCGCACAAGCCAAAAAAAAGAGTCGAGCAGGACGCTATCGCACAGGGCACCATGGCCATCTATGTTCAAGAGGTGGAGCTTGACTTACTCATGGACCCGGCCTCGGCTGACGGAGAGGTCGCTGGCATCGATCCTGGGGTCTCCTTGTCGGACCGCCAAGCTACGGGCCCTTCGCCAGGCGGAGCGTCTTTGTCGCGAGCGGCAGCCAGCTCTGAGCATCCCGTCTTTCTACCCTCGCCGAAGCCAAAGGCGGCACAGAAGCGGAAACGGTCTCCTTAAGCTGGGAGTGACAATGTTACCCCGTTGAGCATCTAGTTTTTGAACAAAGTTGGAGCAGCTCGGTGCTAAGGCTCCTTGCCCCGGCCCGCATGGGTCTTTAGGACGCCAGTAATGGACTCGGCTGTCATAATGCCCGCTTGCATCGCCTTGCTCAGGGATTTGGCAAGTCATGCTCCAGCGTCCCCTTTTCCTCCACCCGTCCCAGGATCGTGGCCGTGGCGGGTTCGCTGAAGGTGGGTACAGGTGCCGCCGGGGCGACCTGCGTCTCAGATGTGCTTGACCTGTGGGGAGGCTGTGACGTGCTTCTGGCTGGAGGGATGACTCTCCGCCAGAAGCGGGATGCCAATCAGGGACTCTTCACTCACTACGTGCGCTTACACGGCTGTATGCCCATTGACCTAGTGAGTTGTGTTTTTCAGCCCGCTCGTTTCCTACACCCGCCCAGGACCGCGTCAGTGGCGCCTTAGCCCAGTGCTCGCACGGGCCCTGCAGTCGCGTAATGGCCAATGCAGGCTTTTGCTGGGGCAGTCGACTCTCCCGAGGTGCTACCGGGACAACCTCTGCTTACGATGGGCATGGCCGTGGAGGGAGGCCTGCCCTGCCAACTGGTTGTCGCAGCCTTCGCCTCGCAGGTGCACTGACCGTACCCTGTTTGGCACCGTGAGGGCTCACATACGTGCGCCCTTGATGCAACTCCTATTGCACCACGTTATCCCTGCTATCCTCAGGCCATGGCTTGGTCCTGTGGCGCCCAGGCACCAGGGGGCGACCACGACCCGGGCCTTCCGCTTGTGAGCAGGAGTGGAGGACGCAGGCGGCGTACGGAGCGGACTGAGAGTTCGGAGCACCCCGCATATGCGTGCATCACGCCTGGCTGCTCGCGTACCTTTTTTCAAGGACGCCACCGGCACTGCTGCTCTCTCTGCAGCATGGGGCAGCACACTGATCGTTGTGACCGACATCTGCGGCGTCAACTGGCTCGGACGCGGAGGGCTACCCTATCAGTCTGCACTGTTCAGGATTGCACGCACGTTGCAGGGCACTCACACATACGCTGCTGTACGCTCGTTCTAAGGGAGCGGTACACACCCCGCAGTGTGGACAACGACAGCAGTTGGCTGCAGAGATGCCTCCGGCTGGTGCTATGGATGTGACAGCGATGAGCAGGCGCAGCAGCCCCGCGCCTGCTGAACGTGTTGCGGCTACAGTATCAGCTGCATTGGTGCCGGATGGAGGATGTATATTCTCCAGTTCTAGCGAGAATGCGGATGCGAGGGGCAGCCACACAGCGCCTGAGAGCTCGGCCAGTCCAGGCGGGGTGCCGTATGTGGACTGGCCGCAGGGAATGACGGCCCCAGAGAGGGCTGGTGCCGTGAGTCAGCGCCCGGGTCAGACTTTTTATCCCCCTGCTCGCAGTGCTAGCTCGATTTGCTCCCCTCTGACTCAGGGCCGTCCTGCTGACTTGGAGGCAATGGACTAGCGGCACGTAACGCCCCTTAAGTCTGTACGCAGACTGAGTGAGCCGACATGGAGCGGCTTGCGATTTGCCGCCTTCCCGCTACACACCGGGCGCATTTTGAGTGTTTGCACTGCACCACGAGGGGGCTGGGATGTCTTATCTTTCTTTTTCACAGGCTGTGCTACTTGGTGCTCATCATGGCGACGGGCCCCCGCCTCGTTAAGGTGGCTCAGACCCCCTGGTGTGCCTCTCCCAAGTGCCCGGCCGCAGGTTGGCTGCCTGCGCTGGTGACCGCCACAGAGGCTGCTTTGGGCCCCAAAAGGGCGCTTTGCAACTACTAGTTGAGTGGCTGTGGCCTGTGCAAACACGTGCATCTCTAGGAGGACTAGCCTGACAGTGACGTTGGGAGGCAATTGCCACAATGCATGGTTCCCGAATCATCCTTGGTTGTTGCTTTCCAGTAAATGCGCACGCGACGACATACGTCGTCGCCATTGGTGTACCCTATCTTGCACCGCCATCTAGCACGCATGGAACGTCGGCAGGCGCTTACAACGCATGGTTTCGGCATCTTTCTTGTCTTCTGCTTCCTCAGTCGACTCTCAAGTGGCGACATACGTCGTCACTCTCTGGTGTAGCTAGCAGACCGCTTAGAAGCGGGAGGCCGTCTGCAGAAGCCGGCTTCGCTATTGGATGGTGCGGCTCCACTCTCCTTCTACACCGACGCTAAGGCCGAGAATGGGCGAGCTTGGATCGGGGGCTTCCTTATATTGAGCTAGTGGACGGCTGCCACGGCCCCTGGTTCTCGCTAGAAGTGAAGAAGGAGTGGGCCCCCTGGGCTTTCGCTAAAGGGGACCCGAACAAGGTCATAGCCGCACTGGAGCTACTGGCTACCCTGGTCGGTGTGAAGCTCTGGGTCCCAGAAGGGGATGCTAAGAAGACCTCCAAGGTTGCGATCCGTGGCTACACTGACAACCAGTCCAACGAGGCGCTACTGAAGAAAGCTATGACGACGAAGTTCCCATCGACCTTGGTGCTGATGGAGCTAGCAGAGGAACTCTCCGCTAAGAACTGTGAGCTTCAGCTACAGTGGATCCGCAGGGATCTGAACCAGCTACCAGCACAGTGTTTTGGTTATATTACGGTTATAAGTTACTTGCGTTGCACTTACAGAAGTGGTTTCTAAGTGGATCGTAAGTGATGTATAAGTCCAACCTAGGTACAACAACGTTTTGCAAACTTGGATGGTCTAGAAGAGTGGGGCCTAAGTGGTCGGTTGTTCATTCCACGATTGTTTTTCTGGCGGCTCTTGTTGTCTTCTTTGCTTTCGCGTCGGTTTTGCACAGCGAGGAATCCCAGACCGTGAACGATGACCCAGGTGCAATAAGAGGCAGCACGACAAGGAAAAGCAGTTTTATGCTTGAGCAGGCATTCGAGAAAACAGCTCGTTGGCCAGACTGCCCGCGGACATCCGCGGACACTACGCGGACACCGCGCGGACACCCTCATTCCTATCCTGGGAACATATACCTAAAAGCCAGCATGACTGGCGGACATTGCACGGACATCAAAAAAGCTGCCGCGGACTGCTTTCACGGCCGGGCCGCGCGGACATTCTGCAGATGGCTCGGGAGCATGGTCCGTGTATGCCAACCTGTAGAGGTAAAGCAGCCACACAGGCTGACCAAGAGCTGCTCCAGCCGAGCCCGAGGCAGACCATGCATGAGCTGCTGAAGCCCAGCGTGCAGCTCGCGGATGTTTGTGCGAGCACTGCAATCTAGCAGCCTGTCTGCGCAAATATATGAAATCAACAACCGTGAAAGTTCTCTAATTCATAAGTCCAACATAAGTCTAACACAAGTCCGACCTATGTCCAACACGCAAAATGCACAAGTAGGATATATGTCCAACCCAAGTGATACAAAAGCAGACCCACTTATAACTTAGTTATAACTCACTTACCTCACTTATAACTTATTCATACCCCAGCTATAACCTAACCATAACCAAAACACTGTGCTGGTAGCGGACGACCTCACGAACGAGAACTTCGCTAGTTTCTCCCCGGACTTCAGGGTGAACCTGGAGGGGGAGAAGCTAGAGTGGCGCGTGCTGGGCCGTCTCCTCGAACACTCGGCTAGCTACTTCCAAGAGCTAGGAGTGAGGAAGAGGACCGGAGAGCCGAAGGCTCCGAGGTTCGCTAAGAAGGCCCGTAAGCTAGGTCCCTGCTAGCCCTACGGCTGCGCAAGGAGATTAGCTAGCCAAAGGCTAGAGTTCTTCTCCGGGCTAACGCGGGACTTCGCCACAACGCTAAAAAGAGAGAAGTTCGTGTTGTCCGTGCTACTGCGTGAAGCCAGTTAGCTAAAGCTAGGCTTGCTACGTACTCCCCGGAGGTGTTGAGGGAGGTGGCGGGAGGATACGCTAGCTAGTGTACGCACTCGTGCCGAGGTACGAGGTACGACAGTGTATGCTAGCGCTAGTATCTCTGTGTGAAACATCGAAGGTGTTTCGCTAGAAAACGTCGAAGGGGTTTTCCTCTGAAGCTAAACAGAACGGTGTCTATCTGTTAGCTAGAGAGTCTGCACATGGCCGGTGGAATGAGCGCTATTCCGTGGCCATTGTGCTGAAAGGCCTCCAGCTATTGGGGGGCAAATTTCGAGTGCCCACCCAACCCACCCTGGAGATTAGCTAGCCAAAGCCGGGCTAACGCGGGACTTCGCCACAACGCTAAAAAGAGAGAAGTTCGTGTTGTCCGTGCTACTGCGTGAAGCCAGTTAGCTAAAGCTAGGCTTGCTACGTACTCCCCGGAGGTGTTGAGGGAGGTGGCGGGAGGATACGCTAGCTAGTGTACTGTATTGCCTGAAACATACAAAGCCAAAACCCCTAAACCTGCCGAAAACCTAGAAATTACAACACCAAAACAGACAAAGCCAAAACCTTTAGATCTGTCGAAACCCTAGAACCTCAAACCTGCAACACACAAAGCCGCTCGTGCGGTTCTATAATTCTAAACCTACCGTCCCTGTGTGCAACACCCGGGACTTTAAACGCCGCCAGAGCAGATCTACCTGGCCGCGACCACTTTTCAGTGGCTTTTCACGACAATGTTGATGTCGGTGCCGGCGACTTTGCCACCCATCCCCAACTTTGCCATCTGTGGCCATGGCGGCACCGGCGACGCAAGTTGGTAGTGCTGGCTCCTGGACCGAGCTCCCGGCCCACGTCAACATCCCTGGCTACGACATGTTCCAGCTCACCTCTTCACAAGACCTCGACCCGCTGTTTGTCACCTTTGCCTTAGCATTGGCAGCTCAGCGTGGGGCAAATTGCGTGGTGTTCGAGAGCAGGATCCGACGCGCGTGGGTGAAGTTCCTTCCGGATGACCCACGGGGGGGGATGCCGCGTCCCGCACGCGCCAGGATCCTGCTATGTGGCATGGCTACCATGCCTTCATCAGAGAGGGCGCCGCCTGAGCGTCGGCTTGTCCGTGGGCAATACCCGGGGCTTTTTCCACTCGCTTCGTAGGGCTGTCCCCCGGGATCTTTTCCGAACAGCACGGCCTTGGGCAGCGACGGTAAAACACACTCGTAGTGCTCGAAGGCCTGCAAACCGTTAGGACTGCCCGACTGTGCTATGGCTGTTGCTGTGTAGGCTCACTTGCAGATATGTGCATGGATTGCTGCCCGACCCCGCCGCGGTACACCGGTTTTTCTCAAGCTTACCAACCGCTTGCGACATACGTCGTTCGCGCATCCGCTCTGGCCTGGCCCCATCTTTGCGATGGCCAATGTCATGCCGCCGCTGTGGAAGCGATTGGACGCCAACATCAACGTGCGATACGGCGATCTATGTCACTTCGATTTGTCAGCTGATCCCGACTATCAATTGACGGCAGGTGACATCGATCTTGTCCTGATGACGGCGGCTGGCGTGCAGGCCAATTTGGTTGTGATCGAACAGTATCACAACTGGCAGGAACCGGCCAATATGACCGTGCGGGTGTGGTTCAAGCGGGTGGAGAGCGTCGCCGATCAGATTGCGCGCCATCGTGACTGGGATGCGAGCGGCCGCCAGGGATACCAAACCTTCTATCTTGGATAGGGTGCCACAGCCTTGGCGGCTACAGGAGCGGCGTCAACTGACGGGTTTTTGTTCAAATCAGTGGCCGGTTTTTTCACTCTGTGGCACTGCCACTGGCTGCCAGATAGCCCCAGAGCCTACATAATGAATGCGACCCAGCGAAAGGAAGGCCTGGACACATTGCGCTGCCCTTTGAGCTCTCTCTGCCAGTGTACCAGTGACTGTGATTGTGTACGCGTGTTTGGGCTCAGTCAGCGACATACGTCGCTGGCCAGTGGACCTAGGTACCGTGCTAGGAGTCACGGGCGGAGGTATGCCCGACCGAAGACCGAAGCGAAGTACAGCACAAGGACTTCGAGGCAGGGTGTTAAATTCTGTACATAGGAACGCCCCACACCTTTGGTGAGCCCAGGCTACGGTATAGTTTGTATAGTGTGACTATGACTATGCAGCGCCTTTGGCTTAAGCAGGAAAAGCGTGAACGCTCAGTTTAACTGTTCTGGAGAATGACCATGCAATGTAACATTAAAGGGGGGCTTAAAGGGGGCTTAAGGGGGGCTTAAAGGCTTCGACCCGTTAGGGGAGACCCCTTTAAAGGGGGCTTCAAGGGGCTTGAAGGGGGCTTAAGCCCCGCTTTGTCAAAGGGGGTGGGGCCCATCCTCCAGTTCCTTCAACTTATTGCCCCGTCTCATCCTGCCAAGGGGTGGAGCTGCAGGTATCACATGTTGCAGGAGCCCACAAGTGGGCAGACGACCTAAGCCGGGGCCGGCTTCCCATCAGCACCGCCAGCAGGAACACGTCTATGCTTGCCAGTGCTTCGTCTGAAGCCTCCTGGTCCGGCGACAATCACTCGGCCAGCGGCAGGGCGGTTGATTTAGCCAGGAAAGCCTTACACCACCGCAATCGAAGCCGAACGAAAAAGATGTCAGCCTCTGACACCTACATTACAGTTGTGAACGTTGGCTCTGCTCCCTTCTCTGCCTAGGTCCATCTCCACAGCCCGCGTGGGCGCCTTTTTTACCAGTTGGATCTGTCCCTGAAGTGGAGTTTCGTTAGACTGAGCCCTGCAGCCTTAGTCCCCTCCCTGCTAGCCGCACAGCCTACAAAATCCAATGCGGTGAAAAAGAGAGAGCGATGTGCTAGAGCAGTGCAAGCCTACCTAAAACGTTAGTTTCAGGAATGTTTTCGGTGTTTGTGAATCTCTACACGCTTGTCATGCCTACATGCCTACGTGCAGCCTGGCTCTAGCACATCAGTTCTCGAAAAGCCCCGCCCACCCACGCCTCAGCTTTCACGCCTTAGTTTGTCGCACGACAGGTACATGAGCATTCTTGCCTTCAAGAACGCGAAACCGGAGCCTTACTTTTCGGTTTGCAAAGCCAACCCGACTTCGCCTTGCCAGCTGGTTGCACAGTCAACCCTTTCGGTACCTGCCTCAGGTACGTGCCTTCGTAGCCAGGAGCCCATCCTCCTGCCTTGCTCACTTCAACTTGCTTGCCAACGAACAGGCTAACACTGCCATGTCTTGCACTCAGGTTCTCGCCCTCGTCAACTTCAGGCCGCTCGCCCCTAAGGCCCGAACCCCTTGGGTTTTTCCTCCCGAGCCCCTGGTTTCACACTCTCTCAAGCTGCCTTAGCTTGCTCAGCCAAGAATTCAAGACGACTGCATAACTTCTCACTCGTCTTCTCACAAAGCCTAGCCTGGGGGGTTTCTTTAGACTGAGTCTGCAGCCTTAGTCCCGTCCTTGCTAGCCGCACAGCCTACAGATCCAATACGGTGAAAAAGAGAGAGAGAGAGAGAGAAAAATGTGCTGGAGCAGTGCAAGCCTACCTAAAACAGAAAAGTTCACCAAAAAGTACAAACAGAATTCCCAAACTAATGCCAGACCCAAAAAGCAGGAGCGTTTGAGCCTAAAGTGCTTGAACTGTGAACCACCGCAGCCCTCTCTTGCTTAGCGCAGAAAAATAGAGCCCAATACGCATCCCTGTTTCCGCGCAAAACAGGTTCGAGCAACAGTTTTTCTCCGAGGTTTTTGTTTGGAAAGCTGACCGTAGATGGACGTTGGTATAGGCGGGAGCAAAACCCGTTGCCCGTTTATAGTGTTTGTTTTGCTAACCGGTATTTACGTGAACACTTTGGTTTACTTTGCTCCCCAAGCTTTACGCCAATGACTTGAGGAGACAGTTCGCAGTCGTTTTGGATGGCGTGAACATTCGCAAAAGCGAAAGAACGAACACAACCCTGGCATGGAAACGCTGGGTCGCTTGCTGGCTTCATTCCGGTTGTTTTGGCTCAAGTCTTCGCCACATCGAAAGTTGACACGTTTCACCCAAATCCCCGAGCTTTGTACGCAGCTGATAGCATGTTGTAACAAACCCAAGCGATCCAAAACGGAAGATCATAGAATGCTGCTGTGCCGCTCGACGTGTCGCTCGCGGTCGGGGGCTGCATAGATGACAGTCTGAGATGCCAGCAGAGTGACTGATGCTATCCGCCGTCAGCACGGCTCGAGTTATTTGATGCCCCATGACCGTGCACAGTCGTTTGTTGTTCCCGGGGAGCCTTGGAAAGCCATTGATGGATGATCGAAGTTCGTGCGATGCGCACGCATCTCAACAACGAGGCATGGAGGCCCGCTCGGATTGCAGGAGTAAATATGAGTGCCGCGGGAGGTGTTTGTGTCCAGGTAGCGATGGATGAAAGCTGGTCTTCGACACAATCCGAAGGCCATCGCAGCAGCTATATGTCCTTTGACTTGCGTGAATGCTTTCGCGATTGAAAATTGAATAAGGTTCGAAGAAGCCGGGCCACTCCTCTTTCTTCCTGCAGGTTTGTTTGCTGGTCGCAGTGGTCGTTTTCGGCTGTGCGAACAACATTGCCAAGCAAATCGCCGCACAGCCTCTCAAGCGACGCCTGCCTCCAGAGATGATCTTGATGATGTTGTAGCTTCGGTTGGTTTCAGGTGGCTTTGGCCACGCTTTCGCATGTTGTCGGCAAGAGTACATTGTCTGAGGCTACACTTACATGCTGGGGCTTTCCACCGCAGTCGCATATGTTCCACTATATTGGCCTTCAGGCTGCACTAGGGAGAGGCGTTTTCCTTTTGGTTCAGGTCTGGGCTTCCGAGGTTCATTTTGGCGCTTTTGCTGCTCGTCGGAGTGGTGCCGAAATCCCAGTTCCGCTTCGTCTGGCAGCGGGGCGCCGAAGGCCGCGCTGTGGCCTCTACAACGCCCGTGGCTCTCCTTTTCGTGTCTGCCCTGGGTCGCTGGCCCCAGCTCTCGAAGAAGTATGAGCAGAGCAGTGCGCACAGAGAGCAACCCTGTTGTGTCGAGGGGACTCTCTCGGCGACACCATCGGGGCCATTTGCACTCCTCACGTGAGCGGACCACTGCACTCCTTGCTGTCGAATTGCACGCCCATCTTCATTGCCGTGCTCTCCATGTCCCAGCCCGAAAAACACCGCCGCGTGCACGTGCGGCCGCTCTCGCTCTCTCCCTGGTTCTCTCAGGTGCTTTCTCCAAGAGCGTTACTCGCTGATGCAGTCCCTGGCACTGCTGGGGGTCCAACTCTCAGTGCCTTTGCTCCGTTATTCGCTGCCTTCCCTGCACACTGTTGCCAGGTCTTCATGGCAGTAGTGTGACCCCGAGCTGCGAGACAAAAACGAGCGGGCCTTCTCATCTGCGAGCCGCTAGGTCACAGGCTTGCTGCCTTCCTTGGAGGGTCTCAGTGCCACCACGGAGCCTGTGTTCGCTGTGATCTTGGGAGGCAGTGCAGTGCATGCAGGGCGCAAGTGCACAACATAAGAGCGACGTAGATGAGAATCGGCGTTGTGAATCGGCGGTGGGCGACGTCTCGTCGCAGGCAGCTGCATTTTCAACGCAGCCTCTTGGACGCAGCGTCCGGTCCGCGTGGCGCCTCCATGATGTGCAGAGTGCAAAGGTCGCTTTCGTGCTCAAGGAGCTCGTCTTCAAGCGATACAAGGCCAGGGCGGCCAAAGGTGTTCCTCTGCTCTGTGTCGATGTCCGGCCAAAAGTTTGTCCTTGTGCAGAAATGGCAAGATGTCGAGAGTGCTGGTGGCCTCAACATCTTTGTCATGAATGCGCACTTGGCGCTCTTTCAGTCTTTAGCCAAGGCAGTGCGACGGCCATCGGCCATAAGAGACTGTTCCGAGCTGAGGCTTCCTCTCACGATCCTCCTCATACCGCTCAATGTGCTATTGAAGCAGACCCATGGCGAAGGCGTGAGTTTTGGAGTGGCTCGGGGTGAGACATGTTGCATCTGCTCATGGAAGGCATCGGTGCCTACACCCGGGAAGCCCTGGACTGCGTGTTCGGTGGAGGGGCAGCGAGCTGCGGTGAAGATTCGAACCACGCGGAGCTGGCCGGCCGCTGTCCCAACCTCAGAGCCAATGAGAGTGAAACCTTGACAGCTGTGATTCCCTTTAGGGCCTGGGGCCCTTGGGCGTTGCCTAGGCGTCGGCATCTACGTGATTTTCAACGTGCTTTGGAACATGGCCGTGCTATTGTCTGTGAAGCATTCAGGAGCGCTAGCCACTTTCATCGCGTTGAAGGCAATTTTCCCGGCTGCTCAGCACAAGTTCGACTAGATTTGACTAGACTGTAAGAAGGGCAGTCTCTAACTCTATGCCTGGGGACCATAGGTCTCAACGGTGCTCTTCGCCTATGTAGACTGGCCGCTGCTGGGCCCGACGGAGTTGTCCGGTCTGGTCTGGCTCTCCATCCTTTTGCTGCTGCCCTCCATCGCAGCTTACCAGTATGCCACGCAGTTGCAGGAGCGGAGGGCGTAGATTGCTGAGAGGTCACGCGCTGTGAAGGGGAAGGCTGTTTTTCAGCCGTGCATTGCGGCATGGCAGGTGCAGCGTGCGCTGCTGCACCCGCCGGGCGGCCTCTGTTGTTGGCCCCTTGGCCAACGTTCCCGAGCAGCTCGAGGGCCGTTGCTGGGTGCGCCGGACGAGTGCTAGCTCCAGCTCTAGCTCTAGCGCGGCGCATCAATCGATCAGCGCAGGGCATCGAGGTGCCTATTCTGTGATCATGCGGCCGGTAGCTTCCCGGGATTGCTCAGCAGCAATTAAAAGCAAATGCAAGCGCACATATCAGCACCTAGGGAGAGTGTGCTTGTGAGATTATGACCGCTTTCATTTTCAAGCGACGTGGGATGTTGTTGCTTCAGGCTGATCTCGCCGAGACGCCTAACGAAGTCCCGCATGTTGATTGCAATAGCGATGCAGCAGTGTACCGTGCTTGGCAACAAGGAAAAGGCAAGTGCCAAAATTACGTGTCCGTGCATGCAGAGCAACAACAATTCACGGCATCACAACTTTAAGGCAACCCAACAGCAGTTGGCTGGGTCAGGGTATGCTGTGGTTGGAATAGGATGGAGCGGGGTTGTTCTTTCTGGCACCCACCGTTGGACCAAATTTGAAAAAACTGAGTTTCGGAGATGATGCAAGCAGTTGTCCTTAGGTCTTCGGTCGACTGTCGTTCCGGTAATGCCAAAACAGGCTACGATTTTCGATTCAAGTTAGCTGGTGCAAGGACACCGCACTAGAAGCAGCAAGGCAAAGAAAACAATCCACGGCATCACAACTTTAAGGCAACCCAACAGCAGTTGGCTGGGTCAAGGTATGCTGTGGTTGGAAAAGGATGGAGCGGGGTTGTTCTTTCTGGCACCCACCGTTGGACCAAATTTGAAAAACTGAGTTTCGGAGATGATGCAAGCAGTTGTCCTTAGGTCTTCGGTCGACTGTCGTACCGGTAATGCCAAAACAGGCTACGATTTCGATTCAAGTTAGCTGGTGCAAGGACACCGCACTAGAAGCAGCAAGGCAAAGACGACATAGACGGAGGGTTTGTTCGATCATGTGTGGAAGCTTGCGCGGATGGGCAGAACCATGTTTTGATGCGGAATGCCGTCTCAATGATTGTGTGTTTTGTGCAGGGATGCAGTCGTTGTCGCGATCGGTGGAGGCTTCTGCTGAGGCACCATGCCCTTGTAAAAGGCGAGGGCTTCTCGCAATGATGACATCCACGAGTTGCCCAATGTCCTGCTTGCGCATTCATCTCCTGCCCCTTAGATGCCCTTGGATGCCCAAGAGCCCAAGATGTACAGGGACACTTGGTCCAGAGCTCTGCTCTTTGTCGGAGGGCCGAGGGCTGGAGAACTGACTGGAGCGTCACAGCATGAAAAGGGTGCATCAAGAGAATTCGCCTCTTTGGTCTTTTGCCTCCTGTCGGTGAGGCCCCAGCCAAAGCTATGGCATCCGCCTTCTTCTCCCTCATCGACTCCATTGGGGAGACCTTCGAGGGTGTTGTGGAGAATGCTCCTTTTCTGCCTTTGCGCCTGTGGGGAGCTTCATTCTCCTGGCCGCTAGAGTGCCGCTACTGTAGGTGGAAAATGTCGTTGGGACCGTGGAGAAGGAGGCTCGAAGCTGGACTCAGCAGGTGCTCTCGGTGAAAGTTTCGCGCCGCAGGTGGAGGGGGCAGTTCAGCAGATGGACGCAGGAGTGGACCTCGACGATGTCTTGGAGGATACGATGGGATCTGTCGTTTGAACTTGTGAACTCTCAGCACAGCAGCATCTCGTTCGGCAGCTATTTCCAGTTTTGGTCTCCACCGGCCTGGACTTGCCCTCGTTTCGCCATGGCGGAGCCTGCTCAGAAGAAGGCCCGCACCACGCGTACCTTCCTCTTCTCCTCAGAGTCGGTGAACGAAGGTCCACAGCTGAGCAGGGACCCAATAAACATCCCGCCCAAGATCCCCGAAGCTTCGGCAACTCCACCAAGGCCACCCGGATAAGATCTGCGATCAAGTCTCGGATGCCGTGCTGGATGCGTGCCTCAAGGTGGACCCCAAGAGCAAGGTGGCCTGCGAGACTGCGACCAAGGACAACATGGTTATGGTGGCTGGAGCGCCTTGGCTTCCTTCGGGCACCCAGTTGGCATAGGCATAGTACTATTCTCATTTAGATTCTTTGGAACAGTTGGAAAAGCTGAGGAGATCACCACCGGAGCCAAGCTCGACTACGACAAGGTGGTGCGCGGCGTCGTGCAGCAGATTGGCTTTGACAGTTTCGTGGACGACCTGTCCAGCGTGGACAGCAAGGGCTTGAGCTACAAGACCTGCGCCTCGGCTCGTCTTAGGCCCTGTGTGAAACGCTATGCAGCTGCTGAGGTCAGGTTGAATAGAGAGCACACAGCAACTACCGGTTCCTCTTGTTTGTATGGCTAGCCGCAATCTTTTGATAGCACAGAGTCACAAGGCGAGGTCCTGGTGCGCATCAACAAGCAGAGCCCGGACATTGCCGGTGGAGTGCATGTGGGCAAGGACGAGATGGACGTTGGCGCCGGAGACCAGGGCATCATGTTTGGGTACGCCAGCGACGAGACCTCGGATTGCATGCCTCTGACGCACAGCATGGCCACTCGTCTTGGCAAGACCCTGACCGATGTGCGCAAGAGCGGCGAGTGCTGGTGGCTGCGACCTGATGGCAAGACGCAGGTAACGATCGAGTATATGCAGCACCCGGATGGGTCTGTCGAGCCGAAGAAGATCCACACCGTGGTGATCTCTACTCAGCATGCGGAGCCATCCAAAGCCAAGCGAACCCAGGAATGTGCTGGCTACACCGGTGCCGAGATGGTTGCACCCACCATGGAGCAGATGAATAAAGAGATCGAAGAGAAGGTTATCAAGCGAACGCTTGAGTCGATCAAGTTGAAAAATGGCAAGCCCGCCATCAGCCTTTACGGCAGCCACACGCACCTGCACATAAATCCTTCAGGGAAGTTCATCATTGGTGGTCCTCAAGGCGATGCAGGCCTCACAGGCCGGAAGATCATCATTGCCTCTTGACTACAGCGAAGCGAGAGGGCTTGAGGGTGGCAGTGTTTTTTTTTGTCCCACTGTATTGCTAGCCTCCTTTTTGCATCTGGCGTTCGATCCCAGGACACCTACGGAGGCTGGGGAGCCCACGGCGGCGGCGCTTTCTCTGGCAAGGACCCGACCAAGGTGGACCGATCTGCTGCCTACATCTGCCGTCAGATGGCCAAGTCCGTGGTCAACAGCGGCTTGAGCGCACGCTGCCTGGTGCAGCTGTCGTATGCCATCGGCGTGGCCAAGCCTCTGTCCCTGTTTGTGGAGACTTATGGCAGCGAGAAGGGAAGCCTAACCGTGGATGATATCACCAGTGTGCTTAAGATCGAGTTTGATTGCCGACCTGGAGCCATTGCACAGTCCCTGGCTTTGCGTGAGCCGAAGTACCAGGACACTGCCGCCTACTGCCACTTTGGCCGCGAGCCCGTCACCAAGGGTGGCATCAAGTTCTTTGAATGGGAGAACCCGAAGGATTTGTCGAAGTACAAGACCATGAGCACGGCTCAGGTGGAGGCCGCGTTGAAGGCCAGCACCTACTTGACGAAGTGGGTGGATTAGGTGCATGACTGCGACCCAGAAAACCCTGGAGATCGCCCTTTAGCCGGACAAGGACACGATGCCTTAGGGTGGATGCGGCTTTAAGTTTTGGTGGCCATGGCTACTGCAGATCCATCAGCTACCGGCTGGTGTGTTGGGGTAGGCGGCCTCGAGAGATTTTCCGTGTCAGCGAAACGATGGCATTCAGGCCTGGCTGGTACAAAGCTTGGATAAAAAACTCCCCAGCTCAGCAAGAAGCCACGAGTGAGTGCAAGTGTGACTCAGTGTGACCAGAGGCAGCTCTTGAACCAATCTAGATTGGGAAGCCTGTGCAGGAAATCCAGCTTGCCGCGGAGGAGGCCCGAGGCTAATGACTGCGCCGATTGCGCTGCGCTTGTGAAGTCTTGCCTTAGCTGTGGCCCTGGCTTGTCGCCCACTAGGCAGCTCTGCTCGAAGCCTATCGTCGCCTGGAGGCGCTTGGGCCCTTGGGCCTCTTAGGCCCCTTGCCTTGGAGCGGCCGCCCGGCCGGGGCCCGCTTGGCAGGTCTTGGCGACAAGCCAGGCAGCGGTCATCTTGCACGGCTGGGTCGTGGAGGCCCGGGCCCCTCAGCAGAGTGGCTGTTGCCAGGCTTGCAATGGCATTCCTTGCCAAGGATCGGGTTGTTCCCGTCGTCTGCGCTGCCCTGTGCCGCGTGGAGTGGGGTACCTCGGAAATGTGCTGGGCACTCCCAGCAAGCTTTGGCATTGAGGTCTGCAAAGCTGGCGGCGGCGCCTCTTGCCAGGCCAAGCGCCCAGGAACGCTGCGCAGCTTGCGGCTTGCATTGGAAGGACGCTGAACGGCATGGGCCGGGCCTTGGACTCCACCGGCACCTTTGAGGCACAGGGCGCGAGTCGGCTCCACGGCTCATCACGGCTCCACGTGGTCTCGTCTGGGCAAAGGAGACGTGTGGCTTCCACGAGCAGATCGTGCGGCGGACGGAGAACGGCAAGGCCATGTTGAAGCTGCTGCAGGCAGATCACCGGCTCACGCCGCACGCCCTCCTCCAAACGCTTTGGTGCCTCGCGATGGTGTCGAGGCTACGGACCCAGCCTCGCGCACGGAAAGCCCGATGCTCGCTGAGCCGCATTTGCCGCTTGGTCTCTCTCCCTGCTCTGCCAAAAAAAGGCTTGGCGCTGCTGCGCCGTGTCTATCCACAGACCAGCAAGGTGCCTTGGGCCTTGCTCGCAAGCGACCTCTTTCGTCGCGTCCTTCCGCGTCTGTCTCGCAGGTGCTGGGACGCCACCTCCTCAGCGACCCGCAGTCCATTGCAGCCTTGATGCAGATTTTGCAGGACCCTTGTCTCAAGGTTGTGCGCCAAGTTCTCGATGAAAATTAGATTCATTGGAGTGAACAGACGAGAATAATCAACATAATGTGAGAAGGACACACACACACACACACCACATATAGGAACTGTTGTTTTGGCTCGCGTTCCTGGTAGCGGTCTGGGGGAATACATACCCTGATTGTAGGCTTCTTCCGGGGGACGGGGGGTGGGTGGGGGTTTCATGAGGACATGGTTGACGACATGATTCAGAATCTGATACCAATGATGCTTCTGCTAATCATGAAGATGATGAGGGTGACGATGATGCTAGTGATGATTACTGTGCTGCTGATGATGATGATGATGCCAAGGATGCTCCTGACAGCTATGCTTTGGCTGATGCATGCAGTGGCACAAGTATGAAGGTCGAACATGGTCCTCGCATAATGGGGCTTGTGGGGTCTACCAACGTGGAGCTGTGTCGCTGGAATGCTGCTCTAGACTCTAGACACGTTCTGTGTGCAGCTGAATACAAGAGTCCACTGCCCTTGCCACACACACGACATGCGAATCTGCAGCACTGAAGTGGATCCGAAAAGAGTCTTGCATGGTAGCGGACCAGGTCCGGTCTAGCCGGCCTGGTTTTCTGAGAATGAGGATCCCCTTGGCTGTCTCTCTGAGTCTCTCTCTGAGTCTCTCTGAGTCTCTGAGTCCCTCTGTCTCTCTCTCTCTCTCTATCTCTCTC